>JAVJIF010011141.1:0-142990 GCA_038442645.1 Agave tequilana | reverse complement strand
CAGAGAGTAATGCTGAGATGAGCTGCTCGCAGTGACATTGAGGAGTGATTTAATGGACATTTCTTTTCCTTGTTGTAACAGCCCGCTCCCCGAATACGTACTTAGTTGCGTATTCATATTTTCTGATCATATTTTTTGATTTACTTCCTGTATTTGTTTTGTATTATGAGTTATTTATATGATCGTTTTGCCTTGGATCCAGATTCGTGAACTCGGAGTCAGCCTTAGTCTGAACCGGCGGACCGATCCTAGAGTGTTGCTCGATTTGGACTTTTTGGTATTCTGATTTGACCAATTTTAGTTTCAAATATCGTTTTCCAATATTCTAGATTTTTCATGATTTTTTGGAATTTTCCTGAATTAAGTTGTAAATCTTCAAAACCGGGGTCGACCAATACTGCTGCTTGATTCTCAGATTTTTAATTTACAAACGAGTTGAAATTCTAAAAACGGCTTTCCTATAACTTATAAAATCACATTTTCTATTTAAATACTTTTTCTGAGAATTTTCTAATTTTATCAAAATTCCCCTGGATTTGGTGTCAGCCAGTATCACTGGTTGATTCCAAGAATTTTAGTTTACAATTGGAATCAAATTTCTGAATTCCGCTTTCATATTCCTTCTTAAAATTATATTTTCTCCTTTTAGGCATTTTCTGAGATTTTTCAGATTTTATCAAAATCCGGCTGACCCGGTATAGACCGGCATTAACCGTTGACTTCTGGATTTTTATTGAAAATGTGATTGAATTTCTAAAAATTAATTTCACCAAAAAATTTAAATAATATTTATTATTTTTGAAAATTTTTGGGAAGCTTTCCAAACTACTTTATTTTTTGGACTTTTCCGGAGTTTTCGGTGTTTTCCCAGATACCGGAACTTTATCCAGATATTTTACTTTGCTCTTTTTTCATTTTTCTCTCTCCTCGCTAGACGTGAATTTCACCAACCTGGGTTCAACATTTAATGCAGGGATGCTCTCCATACTGCATTTAATGCTTGTCCTGCAAGATCAATTCTGAACCATGCTTTTTTGTCTTTTCTGTCAAACGCAAATCTCGCGTTTTTCTCCTGGACGCGGATTTTATCTTCGCGTCTAGCTTGGTTGCCTAGACGCAGGATTCATTAAACTGGAGACGCAAGTCTTATTTGTGCGTCTCTTTTGTTTTGAAAGGATGGCAAATTGGTAATAATCAAACATTCCTTTATATATAAACACCTCCTCCTTTCTCTCTCTTTCATTATTATTTTTCCTCCTCCTCCTTTCCTCCAACAGCCAACGAATGGCAGTAGCAAAAACAGCCCTGAGCCCTCCTTTGGCCGGCCATTCTCCACCATTCTTCACCCTCTCCACCCACCAACTCCTCCACCTCTTTCTCCTCCATCTCCTCCTCCATTCCAACAACAACAACAACCATAACACTACCACCACACCACCTTCTTCTTCCCCTCTTTCCACTAAACAACCCATTCTCACCACCAACTTCACCACCATTCCCACCACCATCTACACCACCTTAGCCACCACGACCATGCCATCTTCCTCCCCTCGGAGAGCTCTTTCTAACGAGCTTTAACTTCGCTCTCCGAAACCCTTTTTGCAAAACTCCAATCTTCCATTTTTCACTAGACTTGCACTACCATTCTTGCCTTAGGCTTGGAGCCTTGGCTGCCTTCTCCGGCCAACTCCGGCCAAGTCCGGCCGCCGCGGCCATCGCCGGCCATCATCCCCTCTTCCCTTCTTCTTTCTTTTCTTTCCTTTCTTTTCTTTTTTCTTTCCTTTCCTTTTTCTTTCCTTCACTGTTTTTCTCCCAAAACTTGGGGAGACCAAAACTTGCGTCTCCCCTTTTCTCCCAAAAACATGCGTCCCCCTCTCACTGTAACGCCCCGATCCCAAGGGTACGGAGACGTTATGGCGACGTACATACGCGAGGTGAAAACACTCTCACGCGTACGTTAAGCCTCAGTACAGAAATAACCTCCACATCTACATGAGTTCCAGCATGAAATAAGTACAAGAATACCTACAGAAGAGGTCAGCGATCATAACAGATATGAAAAATAAGGACAAATAAGATAGCAGAAATAAAGCACTAAGATACCTATAAATAGTCCCGAGGAGGAATCTCCTATGTGACTCCCAGGCACTCTCTGATACTACGGTAACTCGGATCTCCAACCTGGGCACGCAAACCCAGGGTCGTCAGAAAGCGACCTAGTGAGTGGTAAAATGAAGGAGGCAGTAATATATACATAATAATACAAGCACGATACTAATATATATACGTGATGGAGTATACCATATAATAAGTAGTAGGATTATATCAACATGTAAGTAATAGGAACATGTAAACAGGTCATCTTTTACTCCCATTATTACCTAACCGTTATCATCAGGTCATGTCTCTAATCGTATCCAGTTTATAGAATATATAGTGTTATCTAGTGGTGACGAGTGTACATGCTAGAGGTGCTGTGATAGCAGTGAACATGCAGAATGGCATGTGCTACCTAACCAGTATACGGTGTGGTGCATAGACAGTAGTGATGTATGCAAAGTAATATAAAATAGAATATATGCACATATGCATGAATAGTATGCTACTACAGATCAGGTACCATAAGAAGTACAACTATACAATAGGAAGCATGTATCATGCAAGGAACAGTAACAAGTAGTAAACATGTATCAGGCAAGTCATGTTATTTATACAATAGTAGCAATCAGTACCACCTGATATTTTAATTACTCTCTTCCAGTGTCCCATACCACTGGCAGTTCATACTAGAGCCCGCACTCCAGTCGAACCCATCCGGACATGGCCTACGGGTACCATTATCCAAAGAGAGAGTAACCAAATAACAAGTGTTCCCGACGTCACTATTATGTATACTGGTTTTATTATGTTAATTGGAAACTCATGGTCGAGGAGTTCTTATCGGGTGGGTGTATCCCGTGCATACCCGGGACAACGGCCTTAAACAGACCCCTGGCTGCTGAGACCTGGGCCAGCCCGCTAAGGCTGTAACATGTACGAGAACTCCATGAGCTAATCACAATAACGGGAAACGGGAGCTCATGAGTAATAACAGACGGTAGCCAGCACTACCCCGTCCCCTGCAGTGGGACAAACAATGGATCCAAACATCCACCCGATATGATCTAGTCAACCGTCAAGTCTCCCCCATACCCAAGTTCTCTTTATGATATGATATGTCAAGTATACATGTAACAAGAACCAATACAATACATGATATGGGTAACATGATAACTGGACCAGAGCTCTGTTGATAGCATAGAACAATATCACGAGAATCAGGAACAATATAACATGATCAAGATAACATGAACAATATACCGGGAAACGGGAATAATAGATGTGGGATCCCCACATATCGCATATCAACAGTTCTCATGTCCAGTATCGGGAACATCCATATCAGTAACAGGAAACAATCATATAACATGGATACGGTAACATGGAACAATAATCTGTGTAATATGCATGGTGAGTCATATGATAATAAAATAGAAACAATACATGAATGTACACTCGTGTGTGGGCATATGGAATAGTGATGTGTGAACATGAGATAACAGTGTACCGAGCATCCATGTAATGATGAGAACAAGTATGTGAAATGTAGTATTCCGTGCTATGGTATATCCGTGTACCAGTCGAACATATATGTGTAGCCAGAATCCGTGTAATACCCTCGTGATAGTACATGTAATAACAGTATCTACTATAAGACCATATCACGTGACCTGACGGTATCCGTGTAACTGAAATGCATGTACTAGAAAGACAAGGGTGGCGTCTTAGTGTGGTCCGTGGGTTGATACAGTGGCTAATGTCAGATATGTTATTTATCATCAAGATTATAAGATTGATTACAATGGGTAGATATCACATAATTATTATTATATACAAGTTATGGATTATTGAAAATACATTATGAGTATATTATCACTTATGTTCAATGAAACATCATTTATGTTCTAATTACAGTGATTGACCGATAACTACATGTTTATTAATTATAATCCTGATTTATTACTTAATGTAAGCACCCAATTTCATTAAACATAATAAAATAGAAATTTATAAAAGAAAACACTCACAAACTAGCCATAGGATGGTAGCTCTCTTCCCCACAATCGCAACGGATCCAGAATCGTCCGAATCGGAGTCCGGATGCTCCAGATATCGCCCGAATACTTAGACGGGTTCGGGTCGCCCGCGGGTCGGGTTTGGATCCAATACCCAAACCCACAACTTATTTTAATGGGTTAAGGGTCAACGGGGTTTATGGGTGGGGTGATATTCAAACCCACTCCCTTATGGTTATTAGGTTGGATTGGGGTTTATTTGGGTTAATGGGTTTCCAACCAACCAATAGGGTTATAGTGGGTTCGGGTGTGAACCCGAACCCAACACACACACACACAAAGCACACTCACACTCACTTACACTCACTCACACTCTCACACACACACACACACACTCAGCACACACACACTCACTCACTCACACTCACTCACACACACAGACAGCACACTCACACTCACTTACACTCACACTCACACACACACACAGACAGTCAGCACACACACACTCACTCACACTCACTCACACACACAGACAGCACACACGCACACACTCACTTACACTCACACACACACACACACACACACACACACACAGTGCACACAGCAGCGCGCACACACACACACACACTCAACTGCACACGCGCGCGCGCACACACACACAACACCACACAGCCATACACCCACACACAACAGCAAACACACACATACAGTCTCAACAGCACACAGTAACAGCAGCAGCAGCAGAGGCGCTGCTACTGCTGCGCGCTCATGGCCGGCCAGCGCTGCTGGCCGGCGCGGGGGAGCCCCGCCGGCGGCAGATCTGGCCGCCGGCGACGATCAGCAAGAGAGAGAGAGGGAGGAAACATCAAATCATATTCCCAATGGAGAAGACGAATCAGAAGAGGATCCAGAAAGAAAGAAACAGAGATTGCAAGCGAAAAGGCCATCTCAGTTTGCAGGCCATTAGTATAAAGATCCACCAATTTTGATGGTTTTTCAGCAAATCACCATGGCCTCGTGGAATTCAAACCCCCAAAATAATGTCACAACCTCTCTGTACCTCTCCCATTTGAAATGAAAACCCCAAAAAAGACAAAGGGTAAATTTCAGACAACCCATATGTGGGGGAAATGGGGGAGAGAGAGAGAGAGAGAGAGAGTTGAAAGAGAGTTTTTTTAGAGAAAGAGTTGGAGGGAGGGAGATATTTAAAACAAAAGAGGAGAGAGATATGGCGGTTTGAGAGGCGGTGGGGGAATTCTCTGGAAAAGCCAGAGAAGAGAAGAGAAAGGAAAAGAAAAGAAAAAGAAAAATTAAAACAAATAATATTATAATATTATAATATTGGCCCAAAATGTGACCAGCTCCGAACGGTGTCCAAAAATTACAGAAAATAGGAAATATTATCCTGAGACGTAATATGAAGACGGTTTGTCGAAATTCAATCCGGTTTGCAACTTAAAAATCCCGGAAGCTGTCGCCGATACGGGCGACACCGGTATGGCCGGATTTTTGATAAATTCAGAAAAATCTCCAAAAATACCCGAACGTAGATAACACGATTCTAAGATGCATGGTGAAAGCGGATTCTCAAAATTCTACCCCGTTTGTGAAATAAAATCATAAAACCTATTATCGGTATCGGTCGACACCGACTACGGAGATTTCAAAAATAATTCAGGAAATTCCAGAAAAATCCTGAAAAATCTCAAATATTAGAAAATAATTTTTGAAACTGAAATCGGCTCAATCGGACTACCAAGGAGGTCAAATCAATTTTTGTACGTCGTATCGCGTACCGATACTGTTATACGTACACCGGGGATCAGGGGGTTACACTCACCCTCATCCTTGGGTCTCTCTCACTCTGTGCGTCTCTCACATCCCCTGTCACTCTCTTTCTCTTGTTAATTGCTAGACGCGGAGTTCACCCCGCATCCAAACAATTCTATAACGCGCCTTCACGTTCTTGTATCGACGCAACGCGGAGCCCATGCCCGCGTCTGTGTCCTTCTCGTGTTAACACGACGCTGAGCTCATGCCCCGCGGAATCCACGTCCACGTCCGCGTTCTTCTCGTGTTATAACTTGAACGCGGGTCTCGAACCTCGCGTTTGTGGCATTTACGCGACGCGACTCTCGCGTCTCACTCTCAAACCCACGTCTCCCTGTACACTCTCTCTCTGTGGACTTCTCTCTCTAGCTCTCACTTTCTCTCTCCTCTCTCTCATTTTCTTTCTCTCTCTTGATTTTCTCCTTTCTCTATCACTTTCTCTCTAACGCGTTGAAGCGTTGATTTCCTGGATTCCGGAGATCGGGGATTTCACTGTGTTTTCTAAAGATTTAGGCGAGTGTTCTCGCTTTCCTATTGGCTTTCCCGCTTCGTCGGATCGACTTGATTGTCTTATGTATTTGTATCTGGAACTAACATCTTCTCTGCAGGTACCCTAACTTCCGGGTACAACCTTTGAGGGTTAAAAGTCCACTGTACTTTCTCTTTGCTACGCCTGGTAAGCGGACCTAGTGTCAACACTTTACCGCTTACTCCGTTTGAGTATAGTTACCCCGTGAGCATGGCTTCCCCGTGAACAGTAGTAAAGCGTTCATACGCTTACTGCGACACGTGTGTCTAGCTACGCTGCGAGCGGTAACCACGCCGAGCGTGATAGCATTTAGTGTTGTACATTAGCTTTGCTCCAGCTTGCTCAGCTCTGCTTGATTGTACTCAGTTATTACTTTATCGGTTACCAAGTACATGCTTGATATGTTAACACTTGTCATGCTTTTGCTTGATACCTACCATCTACATGCTAATACCTGACACCTGTCTGTATCACTTGACAGCTGATGTGTCATCACCTGACACCCGGCTTGCCACTTGACACTTGCTACTTACTATGACATGACTTATCACCTGCCTCCTGACATATTAATACTTGACTTGTGATTATCACATTTACGGGAATATTATACTTGTTATCCTGTATTATATATACAGTGACCTGAATCTATAGTACTCATGTACCCCTGAATTTCTAATCATGTCTTGCACCTGCTGTTCTCGTAAATTGATAACTACATAATAGATCATAAAAAAAGGAACAACTTGCATCGGGTCGGGGGAAACTTGCGGCTATCAATATATGTTCGTGTTTACAGTGGTACTAGGCATGTTGTGCAACTAAAACTTCCGGTCTGACCTGTGGGCCTCCAGGCGACCGAGGGGAGTGCTGGCTCCCTCCTTTTTGGTACCATCTTGATAAGGGCATTCTATAAGACCCTCCTGACCGCCTTGCGACAGGTTCCATCCACCAAGCAATGGAACAATCCTGGGCCGTGGTCTCGGGTATGTACGAGACCCACTGTAAAATTGTTCGTTGATACCCCCGTTGGTTTCCAATAACAATCTTGCTTTACTCAGATGTGGATATATGTGCGCTGGGACGCTAGTTCACATATCTAGACATCAGGGTAAGACGAGTAATAATAATAATAAAAGATGCCAGCTATGAATCTGTAATATGCCTTACCATGTTTGCTTGTATCGGATTTTACTTCGGATTTCCGGTTTTATGATTATTATACTATACCTATTCATATCCTGCTTTCTACTTGTATTTTATCCTGCCTGTCTCCTGCTCTTATCTGATCATACTATGAGTCTTTCCTGCTTGATATCATATGCTGTATATCTACTTGCTCCTGTATGCTTGTGCCTACGACACGATTTTCATGTTTATGATCTAGATTTATCGATACACATGTGCTTATCCATACTCGCCATCTGGCTTCCGCATCATCACTCGCCGGGGAGTTCTGACTCCTCTGGATCCTCATGTCCAGGTCATGGAGCTTGGAGCGTGTGGATTTTCCCAGTTGTTGATCAGAGTGGCGCAGCGGTAGCGTGGATCTCCAGCAGACCGTTCAGAGCATTATCCTTCCAGGCCCCCTGTTCGGCTCCAGAGTTTTCCTGTTGTGACTCTGAGCCTCCATTTGTACTGTTCATACATGTACATCTCTTTGTATTCTCGCATTTGCGCCTGTTAGTGATGTAATATTCTTGTAATATTTATCACTTCCTGTGATAACTTTGTAACTGTACTTATGTGTTGGAATGTATAATGCACCACATGCTTCCGTACTCTGATTCTTGCCTGTACTGATGCTTAGCGTATATATGTGAGGGTATTTCTGACCTGCGTATATACGTTGTAGTAACGTCTCCGTACCCGCCGGATCGGGGCGTTACAGGGTGGTATCAGAGCCCAGGCTCTCACATCCTCAGTACAACCAGTCGGCAAATTAATGGTAAAGAAATTTGCAACTGGAATGCATGAGTCGTGGTTATACAATTCAACTACCAAGTACAAAGTTATCCATTCTCTCTTGATAATCTTATCCTTGAATTCTGAAGTCCTCCCATTCTTTCATACTTCAGTTTCTCGTTATTCATAGACCAACTCGGACATGAAAAGACGGGGAAATCATAATGGTTCTGGTTCTTCTTAGAGTGGCCCTAATGGAAGAAGTGTTGATTTGAGATGATTTCTGCAAAATATGATGAAAAAACTAGCAAGAACAGATGAAGGTCCCGCACCAAGAATCATTAGTTACACTCCGGGAACAGAAGCCAGGCAACATGTTGGATTTCAGGAAATTACAACCGACAATCTTTTCAAGCATGGAGGAGCCCTGGATGCATAGCAGTGGCTGGTAAACATGACGGATTTTCTGAAGGCAACTCGAATCCCTTACGAGGACTAAGTGAAAATGACCAAGATTCAGTTGAAAGATGTAGCTAAGACATGGTGGTTGGTAGAAGTAGCGAGACTAGAAAAGCTCATCACTTGGGACCAGTTCTCGAAGGATTTCTATAAGAAGATTCTTCTCTGTAATAACTCAGAAAGATATGAAAGAATGATTTATCAAATTGCAGTAAGAAGATTGAAATGTAAATAAGTACACTGTAAAATTCCTAAGGCATAGTCGGTTGGTATCTTACATGGTGGCTGACAAGGAGAACAGAGCAAGTAATATTTTAGTGAGAAATGAAGATGAGGATCAAGATGTCTCTTATTCCCAAGCAGCCCAAGAAGTATTCTCAAGTTTTTTGTCATCATCCGGGAAGTAGAATGGACCCGGAGAAGATCAGGATGAGATGCAGATGAAGTTGACAAAGAGACCCTCTCATTTGATGGAAGTTGAAGACTCAGACAGGCCTCTGGATGCCCCACTGGCTAAGCCATCCCTCCAACCTTGCCCTCAACATATGACATGTGGGTATTGTCTGAAGCCGGGCACCTACAACGCAACTGCCAGAAAGGTTATGAATTATGTCGTATACGGGTCCGGAGATTAGTTGAAAAGTAACTGTCTGTTCAAGGAGACAGAGAACATCGCACCGATCAGATCAACTCATCCAGTATCACCATTGGGAAGGAATCCAGGACCTACTAGCAGAATAACCTCGCTTCATCCCCAGCATCCAGCATGGAGTCATACACAAAAGAGACTGAGAGCTAGGGCACAAGGTAGAAGGAGGCAAACATATAATCTGACTAAAGGGGAAGTCAGGAAACTGATGGAGTGAGAACAGAAAAGGATGCTCAATATCTGAAAAAGGAACCCTGAAAGTACTGACTGTAACCATTGTCCCCATTCTTAGCATGTCCGGGAGTTGGTAAATTCTCTATATCATATCCTTCTCATTGCATTATCATCATCAATCTTAGTCCGTCCGTGTCTACCTCCCTATTTCATGATTCCTATCTCCTCTATTTTTACTATTCTGATTTTCATAATCCTTATGCCAACTTAAGATATGCGTAGACTAGTGAGGTAACAGTAGGGCAGATGTGGTTCGTTCTCATTATGTTCTGGCGTTCCTCGACTCTGGTACATCACATTGTCTTATATTGGACAGATCTTCGGCCTCGCATTATATTCTTGTATTTATGGATACATCATGGGAGACCAGTACATCAAGTGGACTAGTTATCGCTTATATAATCAAGTAGACTGTATCATTACATGGGAGTGTCAGTATATAACAGTATTTCAGAATCAGGACTTCTGGCAGTCTTTATTGATTTGGTGGACCATAGGCTCCGCTAGCCTCGCCAAGCGAGGGTCGTGTTCTAGTCACCCGTGAACCTAACCGGTGTGAGCTTCGCTGCACCCTGGTACTTAGCATTTAGCGTTGTGTTACGCGCTGGCTTCGCCGCGTGAGCTTCGCCATATGCGAGCCTCGCAGAGCGTTAGCTTTACCGCACCCTAATGCTTAACACCTGAGCTGTGCTACGCGATAGCTTCACCTAGGCTTGCTTTGCCCGTGGCTAGTTCCTTCAGTGCTTAGCACTCTAGCCTATTCCTCGGATTTCTTCTGCCTAGCGTGTTTTCATGGATCCGCTGAACAAGGTTTTATCGCTGTATTTGAGCTATCACCACGATCCTTATGAATGATCCACTCGACCAATCTTGCAGGGCCCAGGTATCTTAAACATGTCTCATCTGCAGTCGGGTTATCATTCAGAAGTCAGTATTTAGAATTCTTCAGGGTTATTCTATATTCTTGGCTATGTCTTTCAGAGTTAGCAACGCCCAGTATACAGAAATTCTTAATTATTGGTCTTCTTGATTCATACTCAGTATTATCAGAGTTTTCCTTACCTTAGGTATTCTGGTCTAATCTCAGGAAATTAGTATGTATGCAGCACATCAGTGATTCTACTGCAGAAGGATAACATCTTGCCATGCAGGGTTTTATATTATATTATGGACTTCAGCACTACGGATTTCTACGGACTTCATCAGCATTGGTTCGCAGTCTGATTGAAGTATTATTGATTATCTCACCAAGTCAGCTCACTATATATTGTTCAGAATGGGTTAACCTTTTGAAGTTCTGACAGTGTTCTTTTATAAGTAGTCATCAGATCAGTATTATGATGGTACCGTCAGAGGATGTATATATACGGCAGAAGGGCAGAGATGTCTCAGTCCTAAGTTTACCGTTCAGTTGATTTGGGAGAACGGCTCATAGTTATTCATATCTTGATTGGCATAATCCTCATTCCTATCTTTTTGTGCTCACATTTTACCCCTTATCGAAATTGCGAGGACGCAATTTTTTTATAAGGTGGATGGAGTGTAACACCCCGCTCCCCGAATACGTACTTAGTTGCGTATTCATATTTTCTGATCGTATTTTTTGATTTACTTTCTGTATTTGTTTTGTATTATGAGTTATTTATAGGATCGTTTTGCCTTGGATCCAGATTCGTGAACTCGGAGTCAGCCCTAGTCTGAATCGGGGGACCGATCCTAGAGTGTTGCTCGATTTGGACTTTCTGATATTCTGATTTGACCGATTTTAGTTTCAAATATCGTTTTCCAATATTCTAGATTTTTCATGATTTTCTGAAATTTTCCTGAATTAAGTTGTAAATCTTCAAAACCGGGGTCGACCAATACTGTTGCTTGATTCTCAGATTTTTAATTTACAAATGGAGTTGAAATTCTAAAAACGGCTTTTCTATAACTTCTTAAAATCACATTTTCTATCTAAATACTTTTTCTGAGAATTTTCTAATTTTATCAAAATTCCCCTGGATTTGGTGTCAACCAGTATCACTGGTTGATTCCAGGAATTTTAGTTTACAATTGGAATCAAATTTCTGGATTCCGCTTTCATATTCCTTTTTAGAATTATATTTTCTCCTTTTACGCATTTTCTGAGATTTTTCAGATTTTATCAAATTTCGGCTGACCCGGTATAGACCGTCATTGATGGTTGACTTTTGGATTTTTATTTTAAAAATGAGATTGAATTTCTAAAAACCGATTTCACCAAAAATCTTTAAATAATATTTATTATTTTTAAAAATTTTTGGGAAGCTTTCCAAACTACTTTATTTTTTGGACTTTTTCGGAGTTTTCGGTGTTTTCCCAGATACCGGAACTTTATCAAGATATTTTACTTTTCTCTTTTTTCATTTTTCTCCCTCCTCGCTAGACGTGAGTTTTACCAACCTGGGTTCAACATTTAATACAGGGATGCTCTCCATACTGCATTTAATGCTTGTCTTGGAAGATCAATTCTGAACCATGCTTTTTTGTCTTTTCTGTCAAACGCATATCTCGCGTTTTTCTCCTAGACGCGGATTTTATCTCCGCGTCTAGCTTGGTTGCCTAGACGCAGGATTCATTAAACTGGAGACGCAAATCTTTTTTGTGCGTCTCTTTTGTTTTGAAAGGATGGCAAATTGGTAATAATCAAACCATTCCTTTATATATAAACACCTCCTCCTTTCTCTCTCTTTCATTATTATTTTTCCTCCTCCTCCTTTCCTCCAACAGCCAACGAATGGCAGCAGCAAAAACAGCCCGGAGCCCTCCTTTGGCCGGCCATTCTCCACCATTCTTCACCCTCTCCACCCACCAACTCCTCCACCTCTTTCTCCTCCATCTCCTCCTCTATTCCAACAACAACAACAACCATAACACCACCACCACACCACCTTCTTCTTCCGCTCTTTCCACCAAACAACCCATTCTCACCACCAACTTCACCACCATTCCCACCACCATCTACACCACCTTAGCCACCACGAACCATGCCATCTTCCTCCCCTCGGAGAGCTCTTTCTAACGAGGTATAACTTCGCTCTCCGAAACCCTTTTTGCAAAACTCCAATCTTCCATTTTTCACTATACTTGCACTCCCATTCTTGCCTTGGGCTTGAAGCCTTGGCCGCCTTCTCCGGCCAAGTCCGGCCGCCGCCGGTGACCGCCGGCCATCGCCGGCCATCATCCCCTCTTCCCTTCTTCTTTCTTTTCTTTCCTTTCTTTCTTTCTTTTCTTTTTTCTTTTCCTTTCCTTTTTCTTTCCTTCACTGTTTTTCTCCCAAAACTTGGGGAGACCAAAAACTTGCGTCTCCCCTTTTTCTCCCAAAAACATGTGTCCCCCTCTCACCCTCATCCTTGCGTCTCTCTCACTCTGTGCGTCTCTCACATCCCCCTGTCACTCTGTTTCTCTTATTAATTGCTAGACGCGGAGTTCACCCCGCGTCCAAGCAATTCTATAACGCGGCCTTCGCGTTCTTGTATCGACGCAACGTGGAGCCCATGCCCGCGTCTGTGTCCTTCTCGTGTCAACACGACGCTGAGCTCATGCCCCGCGGAACCCACGTCCGTGTCCGCGTTCTTCTCGTGTTATAACTCTAACGCGGGTCCCGAACCTCGCGTTTGTGGCATCTACGCGACGCGACTCCCGCGTCTGCGACCCCCGCGTCTCACTCTCAAACCCGCGTCTCCCTGTACACTCTCTCTCCGTGGACTTCTCTCTCTAGCTCTCACTTTCTCTCTCCTCTCTCATTCTCTTTCTCTCTCTTGATTTTCTCCTCTCTCTATCACTTTCTCTCTAACGCGTTGAAGCGTTGATTTCCTGGATTCCGGAGATCGAGGATTTCACTGTGTTTTCTAAAGATTTAGGCGAGTGTTCTCGCTTTCCTATTAGCTTTCCCGCTTCGTCGGATTGACTTGATTGTCTTATGTATTTGTATCTGGAACTAACATCTTCTCTGCAGGTAGCCTAACCTCCGGGTACAACCTTTAAGGGTTAAAAGTCCTCTGGACTTTCTCTATGCTACGCCTGGTAAGCGGACCTAGTGTCAACACTTTACCGCTTACTCCGTTCAAGTATAGTTACCCCGTGAGCATGGCTTCCCCGTGAACAGTAGTATAGCATTCATACGCTTACTGTGACACGTGTGTCTAGCTAGGTTGCGAGCGGTAACCACGCCGAGCGTGATAGTATTTAGTGTTGTACATTAGCTTCGCTCTAGCTTGCTCAGCTCTGCTTGATTGTGCTCAGTTATTACTTTATCGCTTACCAAGTACATGCTTGATATGTTAACACTTGTCATGCTTTTGCTTGATACCTACCATCTACATGCTAATACCTGACACCTGTCTGTATCACTTGACAACTGATGTGTCATCACCTGACACCCGGCTTGCCACTTGACACTTGCTACTTACTATGACATGACTTATCACCTGCCTCCTGACATATTAATACTTGACTTGTGATTATCACATTTACGGGAATATTATACTTGTAATCCTGTATTATATATACAGTGACCTGAATTTATAGTACTCATGTACTCCTGAATTCCTGATCATGTCTTGCACCTGCTATTCCCGTAAATTGATAACTACATAATAAATCATAAAAAAGGAACAACTTTCATCGGGTCAGGGGAAACTTGCGGCTATCAATATATGTTCGTGTTTACAGTGGTACTAGGCATGTTGTGCAACTAAAACTTCTGGTCTGACCTGTGGGCCTCTAGGCGACCGAGGGGAGTGCTGGCTCCCTCCTTCTTGGTACCATCTTGATAAGGGCATTCTATAAGACCCTCCTGATCGCCTTGCGGCAGGTTCTGTCCACCAAGCAACGGAACAATCCTGGGCCGTGGTCCCGGGTATGTACGGGACCCACTGTAAAAATTTTTCGTTGATACCCCCGTTGGTTTTCAATAACAACCTTGCTTTACTCAGATGTGGATATATGTGCGCTGGGACGCTAGTTCACATATCTAGACATCAGGATAAAATGAGTAATAATAATAATAAAAGATGCCAGCTATGAATCTGTAATATGCCTTGCCATGTTTGCTTGTATCGGATTTTACTTCAGATTTCCGGTTTTATGATTATTATACTATACCTGTTCATATCCTGCTTTCTACTTGTATTCTATCCTGCCTGTCTCCTGCTCTTATCTGATCATACTATCAGTCTTCCCTGCTTGATATCATATGCTGTATATCTACTTGCTCCTGTATGCTTGTGCCTACGACACGATTTTCATGTTTATGATCCAGATTTATCGATACACATGTGCTTATCCATACTCGCCATCTGGCTTTCGCATCACCACTCGCCGAGGAGTTCTGACTCCTCTGGATCCTCATGTCCAGGTCATGGAGCTTGGAGCGTGTGGACTCTCCCAGTTGTTGATCAGAGTGGCGCAGCGGTAGCGTGGATCTCCAGCAGACCGTTCAGAGCCTTATCCTTTCAGGCCCCCTGTTCGGCTCCAGAGTTTTCCTGTTGTGACTCTGAGCCTCCATTTGTACTGTTCATACATGTACATCTTTTTGTATTCTCGCATTTGCGCCTGTTGGTGATGTAATATTCTTGTAATATTTATCACTTCCTGTGATAACTTTGTAACTGTACTTATGTGTTGGAATGTATAATGCACCACGTGCTTCCGTACTCTGATTCTTGCCTGTACTGATGCTTAGCGTATATATGTGAGGGTATTTCTGACCTGCGTATATACGTTGCAGTAACGTCTCCGTACCCGCCGGATCGGGGCGTTACACTTGTCATGTAGTCCCTCAAGTCTGTTGCTGGGACATCTGAGGAACAAGCCTCAAACCCATGGGGCTGAAGGCTTTTGGCTTTTTATGTCTTAAAGACATGCCATTCTGAACGTGGGCCTCGCGTTTCTTTGTTGAAACGTGGACCTCGCGTGGTGTTGAAACGCGAACCTCCAGCATTGGTTGAATTAGCCTTGGAATACAGATCTCGCATTTAGAATTAGAAAGGTGGGAATCACATTCTGAAACTGGTAGAACCTGGGTCACACGTTTTGAATTAGAAACGCAAGAGTCGCGTTCTAAAACAGGCAGAATGCGGGTCTCGCATTTTAGACAGGCTAAACATGGGTCTCGCGTTGGACGCGACCTCGCATTGCTTAAGAGAAATGCGGGTATGAACCTCGCATTCTGAATCTGCAGAACAGATTATATCTGCAGAATTTTTGAGCTGTTGTCAACGAGCGCGACGCCTTCGTCGATATTCAGCATTCCGGTTGAGTCGTAAGGGTTGCTGAGAACCCTCAGCCACCTGGAATTGAAGAGGAAAGAGGTGGTGGGATTGATCTTCACCATTGCTGTGATTGTGCACCGACACATTAGCCTTGCGGGTCTGCTGAGAGACGTTGGTGTGGACTGCATGGGCTGCAAGAAAGATTTTCAGAACCTCGTTAGAAGTGGCACCACTTTCACTGTGAGCATAAGTGCAGGCCACTTTGGGAGAAATCTCCGAAGAGTCAAGAGCGAGTCCCAGAAGAGACTTTGCGGTATTGTCGCATTGACTTGGGGGCTGGCAGAACCTGAGGAAAGGAATTACCTGAACTTCCTTTGGTCGAATTCAATGACGACGTAACCCACCATCTTCTTGAGAAGCTGGATGTCAGCTTGCGCCATGGCGTTCTTGTCAGTAGAGAATGAAGTCCCCAGCAGAGTCACCATCTTTTTGTTTGGTTGGAAAAATGGTGCGAAGTAAAATTTCTTTGAGTGGATGAAAGATTACAACAAAATGATTTCAATTATAAAAGAGGAGAAAAATAACTAGATTCCTCCTTTGTTTAAAGCTGGTTATTCGTGTGGTAATCGAAAGTGATTCTTGTTCTCTGTTGAACTGACTGAATGACAAGCTTCTATGTGGGATGCTCTTGAAAAGTAATTAGAAAAGAGTTATGTTTTTAACGCACTAAGTGTTTAGAGTCCACTGATTTCTACTTTTCTCTTTCTGGATCTTTGAAAAAGCAAGAAGATTTTGGCATGAGAATTCTCACCTCTCAATCTAAAAAACAATGGCATCCTTCTTCTCTCTGGCCTCCACAAGTTACCCCTTCTCTTATAGCTCTTGAGGTTATTTATAGGGAGTCATAGGGGTATAACTGTCCCCTAGAATCCCTCAATAATGAAGATTAACTCTCTCATTATGTTGGAAGATAATTGACCCAGTAATGAAGGTTAGTTATAACAGAAATGCGGGTCTCACGTTGGACGCGGACCTCGTGTTACTGTGTAGATGCAGCACTCCATATCCGTGTCTCAGTCAGAACTCAGAGTTGCTCAGACCGGGGCGAAACGTAAGATATGGAGTTGTTCGGACCCGCGTAAAATGCGAGGTTCCTTAGACTCGCATTTGAAATAAGACGTGAGGTTGCTCAGACCCGCGTGAGACGCAGAGTTCATCAGACCCGCGTTTGAAGTCTGTGTTTCCTTTTAGATGCTAGGTCCGCATTTTAGTTAAAACGTGACTTCCGTGTTGAAGTGAGGTTTGTGTTTGATGACCTGTCCTTAATGATTTTTAGACAGCCTACACCCTCCTTCGCATATCTCAGGAACGACAAAGATCCCCAAGAAGCCCTCCAAAGCCATGGCAACGCCTCGGGCTCCAGACAAAGTCTGGCAAAACTCATGAGGTAGTGGTGTCTAACCAGAGTGGAATCTCCAAGTCACACAAGACAATGTCCCTGTGATCTAAAGAAGAAGTTTGGCTATGGACGAGAGAGTGATTCAGTAGCGAAGCCCAGACAAAAACACCCTATAATCTCTCCTATTGCTCGCCGCACAAAAGGAATCCCAGGCATGAGGCATCGACATCCTAGCAGACTGAAGGCTACAAGATATAATTGAACAAATATGGAATCACGCTAGTAACCCAGAGCTACCCAGGACAAGTACGAGTTCCGATCAGAGCCAGACACCCACCTGTAAACCCTGACGGCGACACCCCATCTCAACACCTAATGTATCGTAATAGTTTCATCGCTACAACTAATGTGACACACCAACCAGGCTCTAGCATGGTAAGGGCCTGACCACCATCTCCTCCACCTTCATTCTCTCCTTTTCCTTCCTTCATCTGATGAAGAATAAAAAAGAAGACATGATGATCAAGCAAAGCAGAGAAGAAGAATTTTAAAGCATGTTTTTCTTTAGAACATAGCAAAAGTGATTTCCATGCAAGAGTTCCGCTCTATTTATAGATGGAAAAAAAGACGAACTGCCTCCAATTCAAAATTTCAATCCTCGTAAAGGCGGTCCACATCCTAAGATTTTTGGTCAACCAAATTAGAAGATCAATCATCACTGCCAAAACATGAAACCCTACCTCCCAGTCATTATGACTCCTGGATTCGAAGAGACACAGGATTTGACCCCAGAGATTTTAGCTGACCGATGCGATAGCTGGCAGCCAGTTGTACAACCTGCAATTAAATCCTGAAGATCCAAATTTAGGATCCAGATCCTCGTCTGCCCATGAACATCAATATGAACTTAATGCATTAAAAGGTCTCCTACCTACTCTGCTTTTCCAACTTTTCATCAACAGGCTCTGACAAGCGAAAGAGTGGGGGCACCGTAGTGGTTGAAACCTGACCCCGTCAAGATGGTGACATGCGTCCTTCTCCATCCAACTCTCTGAGGTACATCAGAGATCTTCTTCGCTCTGAGGCTTACTCTACTCTAAAGTCCATGCTATACTTGACCTCCTCAAGATCTTCTTCGCTCAGAGGATTCCTCTGCTCCGAAGGCTTCAGCTCTGAAGCAAGCAGCTCCAGCAACATATCACCCTTGGTCCCTATCGACAGTTACACAACCTTATTATCTTACACGTTAATAACGTGTAATGCCACCTAGGACGGGCAATTGTGGACAGTGTCAGATTCCCCGCATGCTATCCCAACAAATCAGCACCACTGATCATGACTGTTACAATGTATAAAACATGCAATCACGAAGACCTTGCCCGTGACCGTCTTCCTCCATACCTACAACCCAATCAAGTATAAGTAGACCACCCCCCTTCATTGAAGAAAAAGACCTTTTTGGGAGAGAACTTCCGGACCTTTGAGACGACATTTTGAGATTCTAATACTTTGACACTTTTAGACTTTTGACATCTCTCAGACTCTTATAATCTGTATACTTGATAATTGTAGTGAAGTTCCTCCTCCTCCCCATGATTTTTTTTCAATCAGGACTTTTCACGTAAAATCATGTATGTCCCTCTTTTATGTGTTGTGTTTTATTTACATGCACTACCCTACTTCATCTCTCGTTTGTAGTGAAAATCGACCGTCCAATAGCTTGTGGCAGAAGATTACCACCACAGTTTCACACGGTAATCCAGCCAGATCCAACAAGTAACGATTTCGGATGTATGGATACATGACTAATCCCGAAGAATTAAGTCCAAGCCTACTAGGGCTGTTTTGGTCGGGTTTGGATATTCCAAATTTGTAAAGCATGCGGGTCGGGTTCGGATGGTGCAAGCCAACATGCATAAATAGTTGATATTTATGCACCCAAGATGAAGCAAATTCAATCACACAAATTTATGAACAAACATGTAGGCGCTATAGCACATTGGATCAGAATTTTCTAGAAAGAATGTACAGAATAAAATCCTAAAAAAAACTCTCAGAAGCCTTAAAGAGTCATGCACTGTATATGATCATTTTGTTGCAGAGATGAAGAAGACATTGAACATCGGCCACCAGAAATGGATGTGAGCACAGCCCTCTCCACATCTTTAGATGCCCCACTGCGAAGCAGAGAGATGATCCGTCCCATGAATGAGGCATCGTAAGGCAAAGTGTTAGGCCCATCGCTTGGGAGACCAAACTCTTCTTCAGCCATACTGAAGAGCTCTCTTGAAAGGCCGTGGCTTAGGTAAGTGAGAGGTACCGTGAAGTGCTTTTAATCAGAGGAGTACAAAAATATATGGCCTCCATTCGCAGTTGACAGAGCATCACCACTAATTCTTGTTGATCCGATCCTCCTTGTCCCTAGAGCAGCCATCTTCTGCCATTTCTTCACCATTTGCACGAGCCTCTATGAATTGAGCATAGTGATGTTTAAGAAACAAGAAAAGAAAGAGGCTGAGTGAATTGCTAAGTGTTTACATTTTGTGTTGTATTTTCCAAAGGAGTGGTGAGGGGTGTGTGTATATATGGGAAGAAGAGTGAACAACTAGTGTTCGAAATGTCGAAATGTGCATATGGCAGACAGCTAGCTATCCATAATGTGGCAGGTCGTAGCTATATGACATACATAAAGGCTTGACGTATCCATAATATGTGTCTAATCTTTTATGCAACTGTCCAAATAATTGGCAACTGGCAACTAGCTATGAAATCACATGTCGATGGCCCATAGATGATGCGTGTAGGATTACTATCCTTGTTGCAGATGCAGGAGACTCTAAAGGGCTACTGTCTCGCGGAATTTGTGTAAGGGCCTCTGCATCAAGGACAACCGTCCATTTTGGACACTCTGACAAGTAATGCAGAGAAAGGACTAGATATTTTAAAATTATTGGCACTAAAAATTGGTTTGTTGTACAACTGTAACAAATGACTGTACAGAAGAGAAGTTTTATGTACCACAAAAAGGTGAAGCTAATACAATCACTTCACAGCAAAAGTTCAGTGTTCGCACAAAATCTAGAAATCCCAGGCAACCAAACTGTAAGGTGTAAATTTTGTTAGAATTTTGCCTTGTTTTCAAGAAAGAGACGATAATCAAAAAGATCCAATTGAATTGAAGAAGATAAATAACTTGGAGAAAGAAGCAGATCAAGTAAAAGGTGTGACAGTCACAGGGTTGTCGACTATAGATAAGGCCTATAGGCAGCGAAATACAGAGGAGCAATGTGCTTAGAGTATCGACATGCTTGTCGACGGACTAGCGACGCTGTCGACATGTGCTCGGGCCTGTCGACTGCCTGAGGCTCATAATCGGATTCTGGTTTTGTTTTTTATGTGACTTTAAGTTCTTTTCTGGTGGATTCTGAATAAAACTCAATTTCTATTTTATGAAAGGTTAGTTTTTAAAGCTTGAAAGATTTAAAATTCTTCTAAATCGAGGAAAGTTCTTCAATCATCTGACGGCTAAGATCATCTCAGAGTTGAACATGAGTTGTATTATAAAATCTCATAAATAAATGTTGTAATCTAGTATGTTGTGCGTGGAGAACACCAAAGAGATCTTAAAAGATATCAGAGGAAGCTAAGAACGAGAGGAAGGTGACAGTGCATTGAGAGAAGGTATACTCTTATAATCTAGGTATAAATTTAAGGGGAGGGTGAATACTGTAATGCGGCTTAACGTACGTGTGAGGTTGTTTTCACCTCGCGTATGTACGTCGCCATAACGTCTCTGTATCCTTGGGATCGGGGCGTTACAAATACTCTTGTGGGATCAAGGGGTATTATACTAGGTTTATTAATAATATTCTCTCAAGTTCTCTCCCCTTTAACGTATGTCAACTTCGGGCCGAATCACGTTAAATCATCATGTTATTGTTATTGTTATTACTCTTTTATCTTGGCATTGCTAGTTTACTCTATAATAGTTTTTTCTTTTGCAATTACTGATCATATCATTAATGTTTTCTGCTGCGCACAACAATTGGTATCAGAGCGTCAGTTTTATTCAACAATTGGAATCAGAGTGCCAGTTGTCTTGCAACAAAATTTAAAATAATTCAACCTGAAGCAGTATATGGCTGTACAAGATGAAGGTTGTTTCTCTGCCTGAAGCTCTGATTTCGACAGTGGGGTTAGTATCATGTGATCTGTTAGAGACTTGAATTCTTGTTTCTATTCATTATCATTGCCTCTTCAATCTCTTTGAATGAAAACTCAAAATTTTGAGTATAATAGATTGCGGGCGCAGGTCATTCCTAGGCTATCTCCAATCAAGTTGCCAACAACCATTTGCCCGTCTGTGCTCCATTTGTTTGCCCACTCTCTAGAAGCTCACGTGCTCATTCCAATCCAAGTTGTAACAGGAGGAATGGGACTTAGGCTCTAGTGGGGAACCCACTGTTTGAAGTGGAAGTCTAAAGCCATGAAAATGTTTTAAAAGATGCTCCAATAAAATGCGAAGGTTAAAAGACGAGTATCATCATGTCATTGTGGTTTGGAGACTGTTTTCCTGCATTCATAACAGATACAACATAATCTTTCATTTAAATACCTCAATAAATAAATAAACAAATTCATTAACAAAGAAATAAGAAAAACAACAACCTTATCTTTCACGCTATTTTGTAGACTTCAAAGTGGATCAACTAACGTAAATTTTATTTGTAAGTTATTTGTGTTTCACAGTATCCATGGGATCATCTCCTACTGATAAATCGTATTTTTCAGACATCAAGTGAAGTATACCTTTCATTCTCCTCGAAAAGAAGGTCATTGAAATAAAATGAAGAACATCGGGTAAACTTTGTCAACGCACCACCACCATCCCCCGAAAAAAAAAATTGAACACACACTAAAGGTCTTCCTTGATCTCTCTCCAAAAGGAAAAAAATGGATGAACCTTCAGTGGAAAAAAAACAATAGGTCAACTGAGATACCGTTAAAAATTCTAAGCGGCAGCTAAGATGGCCAAGGCATTGCTATCTTAAATTCATCTTGAGTTTGAGAGCACCATCCGCAATGGAGGCACCATAAGGGGATTTTTCCCTGACACTCTCATGGATCATAATATCTGGATAGGTAAATTGACACTCTTATGGATCATAAATTCATAATACTTTGATCAAAACATGGGAGATCATCTTGTTCATCCTGGCCAATATAGGAGATCTGTTGGTAAGCTGATTTACTTGATTATTAGTAGACATGATATTAGTTTTGGTTGTGGAATGTTAAGCCAGTGCATGTGGAGTTCTTATTAGTTTCATTGGATTGTTGGCTGTTGTGTATTGCGGTATCATCGATCCTCTAGTCATTTGGACATTGTCGGTTATATATTCTAATGTTGAATAGCCAGTAATCTACTTGATACATGATGCATCACTCGTTATTGCACGTTTGTTTGAGACAATTTAGAGACATTAAGGAGTGAGAAGCAAAGTGTTATCATTCAGTCTAATACCAAAGTGGTTTACACAAGCTATAGGCCTCGACCTACAGTGCTTGCAAAATGATGTGGATTCAGTCTCTTCTCTGTGAGATGAGTGTCTTATGCAACAAGAATATGGTCATGCATTATGATAATCAGGAAGCCATATACATTGCTTAATAATCTTGTCTCTCATGAGAGAATGAAGTGTATGAAGTTAATTGACACTTATCAATGACACAGTAGTGTTTCAACATCTGATATCATTTAGTTTGTTACATCTAGTTGCCAGCTTTGTAATATCTTTACTAAAGCTTTGTGAGGAACAAGTTGCTCTCTTCTCCGTAGCAAGCTAGGCATTATTGCATCTACGCTCTAGTTTTAGGAATTGTAACGCCCCAATCCCGTAGGTACGAGGACGTTATGGTGACGTACATACGCGAGGTGAAAACACGCTCACGCGTACGTTAAGCCTCAGTACAGTACATAACCTTCATAAAGACATGGGTCCCAGCATGAAATAAGTATAAGAATACCTGCAGGAAGATGTTAGTGATCATAACAGATAGGAAAAATAGGGACAAATAAGATAACAGAAATAAGTCACCAAGATACCTATGAATAGGCCCGATGAGGGATCTCCTATGTAACGCCAATGCACTCTCTGATACTATGGTACCTCGGATCTCCAATCTGGGCACGCAAACCCAGGGTCGTCAGAAAGCGACCTAGTGAGTGGTAAAATGAAGGAGGCAGTAATATATACTATAGATACAAGCACGATAATAATATATAATACAAGATGGTGAAATAGCGATACCATATAATACTCATATAAGAAGCAGTAGAAATATAGACACATGTAAGCTGTAGAAATATATAAACATGCCATCTAAACCGGTTATTATCGGGTCAAGTCTATAGTCGTATCCAGTTATTATAATCTAATAAATAAGATTGTCTAGTGGTGACGTGATAGACATGAACATGTAGTGGTGACGTGATAAAGGTGAACATGCAGGTGGATATATGCAATATAAACATGCAGATGGGCATATGTAATAGAAACATGTAGGTGGCCAATGTAATATAACTACAGTACAGTGTGGTGCATAACAGTGAGATACAGAAAGTAGAATATATGTACAGATACATGAATAGTATGCCATCACAGAAAGTGTAACATGTACCAAGTAAAGGAACAAGTATCCGTGTAAAATGACAATAAATAAATGATCAGGAACAGTAACAAGTACAACTAAACATATCTAAGGCAAGTCATGTCAAAGTCATGTCATTTGTACAATAGTAGCAATCAGTACCGCTTGCTATTTTAATTACTCTCTTCCAGTGTCCCATACCACTGGCAGTTCATACTAGAGCCCGCACTCCAGTCGAACCCATCCGGACATGGCCTACGGGTACCATTATCCGAACGAGAAAGTAACCAAATAACAAGTGTTCCCGACGTCACTATTGTGTATACTGTTTTATTATGTTAATTGGAAACCCATGGTCGAGGAGTTCTTATCGGGTAGGTGTATCCCGTGCATACCCGGGATCACGGCCTTTATCAAACCCCTGGCTGCTAAGACCAGAGCCCTCCGCTAAGAGGGGAACAATAATCAAGTAACAATAGCTCATGGAGCAATTGGTAGGTAGCACTACCATCCCCTGCAGTGGGAGAACAATATGGATCCAGTACATCACCCGATAAGATCTAATCAACCGTCGAGTCTCCCCCATACCCAAGTTATCATTATGATCTGATATGTCAAGTATACAATGTAACACGATACATGATATGGGTAACATGATAACTGGACCAGAGCTCTGTTGATAGCATAGAACAATATAACGGGAATCGGGAACAATATATCAGGAACAATATAACGGGAACAATATAACGGGATCAATAGATGTGGAAGTCCACATATCGCATATCAACAGCTCTCATGTCCAGTAACGGGAATATCCATATCATTAACAGGAAACAATCATATAACATGATACGGTAACATGGCACAATAATACATGTAAGATGCACTGTGATCCATACGACAAGAAGATAGAAACAACATATGCATGTGCACTTGTGCGGTGAGCCTATGTAGCAGTACTGTCGGTGCAACAAGTATCTGTGAGTGGTACATGTATATATCGGTGAGACATGAATATGAAATAAGAGTGTGACATAGTATCGGTCCAATTATATATATAATATCAATGGTCAGTGGCTCATATCATGTACAGTGATCTATGGTATTGGTCTCATGCCTGATAGCAATAAGATGACATGCGGTACTTATCTGTATACTGGTGGAACGTAGTTGTGTAGCATAAACGGTGTCTAGCATGTATGTCTAGTGACCGTGTAGTGTCATAGAATATTGTAGATCAATATACATGTGACGCTAGTTATCTATCGGTGAGAAAATACATGAAATAAGAGTGTCCAAGTCTATGGTGAAATAATGGACCGAGTATCAGTGGCCGTGCCGATATGATGGCTGTGTCCGAGTTGTCTATATCAGAATTTCTTGTTACTATAATTGTTTCGCTATATTATATTACCTAACAATCTACAGGAATCACCTACTACAATGGGTGTCCAAAAAGTACCAGTTAATAATTAATTATTACAGTCTTTTATCTAGGATTCAGATATATCAACCAATATCACTAAACATGATAAATTATAATTTATAAAATAAAACACTCACAAACTGGTCATGAGACAGTAGCTCTCGTTCTCACGGTCGCAACGGATCCAGAATCGCCTGAATCGGAGTCTGGATGCTCCAGTTATCGCCCGAACACTAAACATAATCAAAATGAGAGAAATATGTAAATAAAAATAATTCAAATGCAATTAATAAAATTGGGTAGGGGGTTTTATGTAAAAGTACCTGAAATGGGTTTGGATGCGGGTTTGGCTCATAACGGGTCGGGTTTGGATCCAATACCCAAACCCAAAACTTTAAGTTAAATGGGTAGTGGGTTTATGGGTTATCGGGTCGGGTTATTGGGTATTGGGTTTTCTAGTGAACCCAATTGGATTATTGGGTTTGGGTAACCCAAACCCAATAAGAACTAAGACAACAGCAGCAGCAGCAACAGAGTTGCTGCTGCTGGCCGCGGCTACGGTTGCGCCATGGCCGGCCAGCCCTGCTGGCCGGCGGCGCCGGCCGGCCTACCGGCGGCGATCCCGGCCGCCGCCGGCGGTCAGCCCACGAGAGAGAGGGAGAGGAAGAGGAAGGGACAGTGAGTGAAAAGGAAAAGGAAAAGAAGAAAAGAAAAACAGAGGAAGAAGAAGAAGAGGAAGAAGGAGAAGAGGGTGCGGCCGCGGGGTGCGGCCGCCGGCTGCGGCGGCGGTGGTCGGGCGGCGGCCGCGGCCTGGCCTGGTCGCCGGGAAAGATTTCAGCCCCTCCTTTTAGGGTTGTACAGAGAGAGAGGGAGGAAGTGTGTGGGTGATAGAGAGAGAGAGAGTGTGTGTTTCTTAGAGAGAGAGGGACAGTTTCTTAGAGAGAGAGAGGAAGAGAGTGAGGAGGAGAGAGAGAGGATAGGATTTAATGGGGGTTATGGAGGTGGGTTATGGCGGTGGGTTATGTCGGTGGTGGAATTGTCCAGAGAAAGGGAGAAGAGAAGGGAAAAGAAAAGAAAAAGAAAAAGATTTAAAAATAATATTTAATTATTGACCCAAAATTCGACTAGTTCCGAACGGGCCTAAAAATTATAAAAAATAGCGAATATTATCCTGGGACGTAAGATGAAGACGGTTTCTAAAATTTCGATCCGGTTTACAAATTAAAAATCCCGGAGTGTCTCGCCGATACCGGGCGACACCGGTTTAACCGGATTTTCGATAAATTCAGAAAAATCCCCAAAAATACGTAAGGTAGATAAGACGATTCTAAGACACATGGTGAAAGCGAATTCTCAAAATACAACTCCATTTGTGAAAGAAAAATCGTAAAGCCGGTTATCAGTATTGGTCGACACCGATTACGGAGATTTTCCAAAATAATCCAGAAAAAATTCAGAAAATCCTGAAAAATCTCAAATATTAGAAAATGATTTTTGAAACTGAAATCGGCTCAATCGGACTATCACAGAGGTCAAATCAATTTTTGTACGTCGTATCGCGTACCGATACGGTGATACGTACACGGGAATCAGGGGGTTACATGAATGTTTTAGAATAATGGTATTTCTATAGGATATATAGCTTTAAAAAATATTAGAGTAAGAAGGGTATTTCTAGATAGTTCTGTAATTCTGCAAGTTTCTCATATATAAATAAGAGAACACCCTAATTAGTATTGTGCCATTTTTTCCTACCGTAAACACAGTAGCTTAAGCTTTTTGGGTCAATTAATTAATCTAATTAGCATGGTATCAAACCAGAAGGTTTCACAAATGGTCTGTTGTTCAGTTTAGCATATTTTTATTTATCCCCATTTATTTAGCCAAAAATCAAAAGCTTAAACTTTTAAGCGAACTAGTTTCTCTCACATACCATAGGGTCCATATTTACAATTCAGTACAGTATATAGAAAAATGGTTAGATATTTAATGAGTGTATCGGTTGGGTCAACTGATCAAACAAGACAGGCCTTATGATAAATCTGTTCCTACCTCAGATGAGTTTGAATTATTAATAGGGCTAAAACTGATTTAAAGAGACCTAAATGGTTCAACTAGAAGTTGAGGGCTTTGAAACCTGTGAAGCCTATTGATGGCAAATAGATCCGAATACATTGACTGTGGGAAGAGAGGGTAAAATCTTGTTGATAGAGTTTTTAAACTTTGTTGGAGTTTAACCAAAGATCGATACAATTAATGGTGTCAAATACGAAAGTGTATCAGTCGTATCAATAGTGAAATTGCACAGGAGAAACCCAGCCTAGTCGACTAATGATACAAATAGAGAGTTGGCAAATCTGTTTCACTACAGACTAGTAGATTAGGCCAAATACCTAGTCGACTTATAGGAGCAATTAGTCGACTAGATATTTGGCCTAGTCAACTAATGCAGCTGCAGCGGCCATGTTTTCAATTCTGATTTAGAATTTATTTCTGATACAAATTAGGTGTTTTTTGTTTTCTTTTCTTTATGGTTTCTTTGGATATATAAAGAGGGGTATTGTCCCCAATATTTATAACCTGTAATTAATTGATTCAATAAGAACTCTCTCCCCTTGCCCCGAGGACGTAGGCAAATTGTCGAACCTTATTAAATCTTGTATTCTCTCTTTCTTTTCTTTGTTTACTTATTCGTGTGATTGGCAACTATTCTCTGGTGTCCCTCTTCTCTATTGCTTGGATTCCCAACAAGTGCTATCAGAGCTTTCTGGGTTCGACGGGGAGTTTTTCGTTCAAGTGGAGCAAATCAACTTGGAGACTATTTACAGTTTCCTTCACAGGTAAAGGTCTGATTTTTCTATTTAGATTTATTTTCACTAGTCGTTTTTCGCATTGTGTTGAGGAATTTATTGAGAAGATGGCCGGAGAAAGTAAATCCAGGATGAAATATTTAAACCAATATCCAATGAAGATTGATGTGGTATAGTTTGATGGCACGAACAATTTTGGGATGTGGAGGTGTGCGGTGATAGATGCATTGACAACATCAAACCTTGGAGACACTCTACGATTGAAAAAAAATGGAGGAGACTTCTCAAAAGGATTAGGACAAGAAGGATAGGATAGCGTATGGTCTTATAAGGACTTGTTTGACACAAGATATCAAGTATCATGTGCTATATGAGATGTTTGCAATGAAGATGTGGGAGATTCTCTAGAAGAAATATCTGACGAAGAGTATCGAGTCTCACTGCTTCTAAGAGACTTCATTGCTTCCAGTTGAAGAAGGGACTCTCTATTACTGAGCATATGAACAACTACACAAAACTTCTTACAGATTTGGTTAATGTGGATGTGGATATCGAAGAAGAGGATATTCTTTTGAATTCTCTTTCTGATGAAGAGTATGAGTCCTTTGTCCTCACCTTGATTAATGAGAAACAATCACTTAACTATAATAATTTGTCACCTGCTCTTGTAAATTATGAAGTGAGGAGGAAGGATAAGTAATCGTTTTCCAGTAGTATCAGTAGAGACGTTAGTGCTAAAAGATAGGGGTTCCAATCAGAAGGGCAAAGGCATTCGCGGGAGATCAAAATTCAGACCAGGGTTCAGAGATCTAAAGAAGAATCGTTGTGCCTTCTGCAAGGAGTTAGGACACTGGAAGGTTGATTGTCCAAGGATCAAGGATAAGAAAGGGAAATGAGCCAAAGACTGAAGCAAATCTTACATTGGTGATCAATACCAAATCGGGGTTGTACTTTATAGGTAGATAGATTAGACTCATACTCATCTGTATTTTCATTCTTAGTCACTGCTCCTACCATAGGTTACTCAGGTGATTCTGAGTGGATGATTGATACAAGAGCCATCTATCATGTGTGTCCCAATAGAGATTGGTTTTCTAGTTTTGAAAAACTAGATGGATGTTTGGTTGTCTTGGGTGATGATCGTCTATGTCATATGGAAGGGATAGGTATAGTCCTGGTCAAGGTGTTTGATGAAATGTGCACGAATTGAAAGATGTGAGCTATGTACTGATTAGTCTACGATATTGCACTTTCATATCACATTTCCTACCAATTTATGAATAAAATATCATTTTTAAACCGTGTTTTGGTCTCTTTTATAGATAATCAAGACTAGAAGGGCAAAAGGGTAATAAGAACTTAATTAAACCCATTTTGGACAATTAAATCCGGATTTCTTAGAGGTCAAACTAGAAAGTTTCTAGAAGATACATGAATCTAGACGTTGGCGCGTGTCTAACGAAAATTTGGATGCAAATACCCAAATCTAAGAATACCTGAAAGGTCTCCGAAGCGAGACGAAACTGCTCGCCAAATCTAGGGACCTAAGTCCTTGGTATGGCCGCGAAAATGTGACTTTAGCCGCATTTCCGCGGCCATCTTGGCGAGCCACGCGTCGATTTTTGACGGTGGCCTCGTCTCGTCTTCTAGAACCTCCTTTTGCCTGTATAAATCCCTGAAGAGACATGAGACGCAAGCAGATCAGCGAGTAGGCTAGGTTTTCTCTCTTTCAGTGTAGTATAGTGTAGGTGTTCTTCTTTTGTATTTTCATTTTGCTTTAGATCTTGTAGTAGGGCTGAGTTAATTCAGAGAGAGATAGAGAGATATTGATGTAATAGATGGTGACAATCTATGTAAAGGTATCTCCTTTCTTCTCTATTATAATCTTCTACATCTTCTACATGATGATTAGCTAGTCATTTTTCTTCTCATGGCAATCTAACTACTAACCACTAATCATCTAACCTCTTACTTAATAATCCACATGAATCTAATAATATCTACAATGCCTTGCTCATGTAAGAGCCATTGATGTCTCATGATGATGGATTCTAACATTTTAACATTTTAACATCTAATAACTGACTTGCTAACTTATAATGTCTTTTTTTATTTCATACTCACCTCTAATTAGTTTTGATGATTTAATAGTAGCGTTCATTTTGATTGTGTGGAATGGATGTGTGGTTTGAATGTGGAAGAACCTTCTTATGAGCCATGCTTTGTATCGTCTCTGGAAGCCAAGGATTAGTGATGGCCAAGGATCAATGTGACGCAACTATCACTAAGAGGTTAACATGATTAGTGGAGCAATTAGTAGTTAATAACCATGAGTTTTCTTTCATAATTTTTCTCATTCTTTTTATCTTGTTTTAAAAAATCAATCTCAAAACTTTTTTATTATTTTCTTGTTGATGTTTTAACCACCTTCTTAGTTCATCATTGTTTTCATCTTCTTCACCACAAGTTCTTTTCTACTTTGTTTTTCAAATCACTTTCTACATCACTTCATTTCCATTTTCTTGTTTTGTTTTACCGATTCACAGCCACTTATCATTTGTTTTCTCATCGCCGATTTCATCGCCTTCTTCACCCATCACTTCTGAATTTTTTTTCTTTTTTTTTCTCATTCTTTAACAAAGAAGAATTGTTAACAATTAACGTGAATAAGAACTGTTAATACTTCTATCACCTTCCGTCCCTCTGGATTCGACCCGTTGAGCCAATGCTATAACGGAAGTATCGAGGAAACATTAGCACGCTTGCTTTTACACTAATTTTACAAAACACACGTTTTTAAGTGCTTGGTTCTACCCCAACTAAAATTTTGGCGCCGTTGCCAGGGAAGGGAATGGTTTAAACTCATATTTTCGTTAACATTTTCTTCTCTGTTTTGGTGTGCAGGTCAAGTTTTACAGGAACTTAATATTACAGAACGCCTATTAGCATTGTAGCTCCCTGCTCTTGAAAGCAGGGACCCAGCTTCAAAAGAAAAGCCGCACAAACGCGACTTTAGTCGCAGTTCCGTGGCAATTTTGTGGCAAATTTTTTTCTTATTTTGCTGGGATGTGCATATTGTAATAGCTAGTAGATTTTGTACTGCTACTTTCCTGTTTTGATTGCCTACACACTACAATAATTAAAGAACTAAAATATAATATTTGGACATTTTAAAACGGTTTAGACATTTGCATTTAGGCACGTGTCAAATTCTATTCTAATATACTGTATTTTGTTCTGTTGTTGTGATATAGACTGAGATGTACATATGACATCACATATAGCATAAGACAAACACATGGGTAATTCACTCGCTTTGTGTTATATTCTTGTCTATATTGCACATTTGCACGAATTGAAATTAAGGGCAAAACACAATACAAGATAAGGTAGGGATTTCATCACCCTTCCTTGGCCCAAAAAATCACCTCCCCACTCACACAATCCAAGCCCTAATAAAAATTGATAGACGTTGACCCCTAAGGACATCTCGGACTTATTAAGAGATTGACCGAGGATGGAACTTGTTTGAATCATACTCTTATAAAATCGGTGTCTAAGGTTGGGGATTAAGAGGTTACGCCTCGAAGATACCGTGGTGTGGCGTAATTAAGGCCCGTTGCTTATACACGGATACCCACTGTATTTTGTCCCTACCTGACCTATTAGCTTATGGTCGTATTCATACAACAACCTCCCCCGGAGTCATCTAGGTCAACCTTAGTATAGGCTTTGTTTTTATTCTTCTATTTATTTGTTTGTTTGTTTTTTCTTTTTTATTTGTGATTGTTTGTGAAATGAAATTCAACAACAATAATTTTTTCAATCCTAATTTGAATCTATACTTCACATTAATCTCATTATCGAATAGCTCCAACCCAGCTTTGAAAAACATGAACCAACCAAAAAATCTGGATTGGATGTATTCGACTCAATATAACACATACTGCTTATCTGATGACCAATATTTCAAAACTAATTTCAACTCTTCACACAGTCAATGGGGATTCACCTCCTCTGAGTCAAATTTTCAACCACCTAGTCCACAATTTTCATAAATTTCTCATTATTCATTCTCTGATTTTGCTTCCTATACTTCTTTTTCAGAACCATACATAGAAGAAAAATCTGAGTTAGAAAAGAGTATAGAAGCCAACATGTAAGAGGCCGAACGACAATTTCAGAAAATGTTGGCCTCTCTAATTTCACAATATTTTCAAGAATCTTACTCAGTCCCACCTCTTCAAAATGATCAACATCCATCTTGGAATTGACTAAAGAACTCTTGCATGAGCCCTAGCGACAATCTCAAAACTTATTGGACTTACAATCTTCATAATTTTTTAAAACTAAGATTCCTACACTCTCTTTCTAAAACAACCATTCGAAGAAAAATCTGAGCTTGAACAGAGTATAAAAATCTTGCATGAGACCTCACAACAATTTCAAAAATCTTTTACCCAGTCTATTAATAGGTTAGAAGCACAACTGAGTTAATTGTTCAGCAATCGTAAGAATGGAAAAACTCACTCTTATCAACCTTTGACCAATTCAGATATGTCTAACTCTATCAATCTAGACTAGGATTATTTTATTTTGAAAACCGAGATTCAATTTCAGCATACCCATTTGAACTTGACCAAACTCCAAAATTTAAAAACCACATTGACATTTTGGCAAGTTATCCCTTTCGTGAAATTGAACTTGAGAATGAATGTGATCATGAACCTCTACTTGGTAATTCAATTCCACTTCTTGATTCAATGTTGACTGTGGTATCTTTACCTCACTTCAATCTTTTTTCCGAGTCAACATTGGATCTTGTGCCTATCCATCGTGAAATTGAATCACCAATCTTTTATAATCATCATACTGAACTTGACCAATACCATACTTTTGAAAGTCCCAATGAAAAATTGGCAAGTTCTCCTTTTTATGAATTGAACTCGAAGAAGAATGTGACGCAGGTTCTCAAATTTGTGATCCAGTCCAACTTCCTGAATCAATATTGACTTTTATTTTGCTACCTGACTTGAGCAACATTTTAGAGTCAGTTTTGATTCCCATACCTGTAATTCTTGAATTTGAATCACCATTCTTGGAAAGTCACATTCCATTGTGGGGAAAAGAATGTGGACTTGAATTTTAACTTCTTGATTTGGACCCGATTCCTTACCCAATTTTGACTCCTGAACCTTTACTTGACTTAAGTCAAATTCCTGACTCAGTATTAGTTTCTATACTTTCTGAGTTCAAATCAATAATTGCATCTTTTCACAATCCAATTTGGAACAAGGGTGTTGATAAAATTGACTCTGAAATTATTTTGAAATTTTAGAATTAGATGGATAAATTTCATAATAAAAATAATTCATATATCATCATTTTAGTGGGTTGTATTATAGAGGTCTATGGTGGGTTCCTGAGAATTTGACGCAAATTGGATTGGTTCACATTTCGTGGACCAATCAGACCACCACCGGAACCACCACCTTGAGGTGATTTTTCCTTCCCTCTCTATTTTTTTCATGCATACATACATTCATGATGCATTGAGGACAATGCATGAGATAAGTGTGGGGGAGGGTTTACTAAGGTAGAGTTTTTAGATTTTCTTTCTTTTTCACTTCTTTTAGGATATTCTTAGAATTTTTCCTTTTTGTATAGAAAATTTTCCTTTTTGTTTTAAAAAACTTTTAAAATAAGAGACAAAGTTTAGATCTATTTTTAAGAAAATTAAGATGATCTTAGAAACTAAAGAAACCTTAATTGTGACATCTTAAATCTAGTCGAATAATGAATCTTGTTTAAGATTATAGGCTACGTAAGATAAATTGGAGAGATAATTTTATCTTGAATTTTTGCCTTAGATAGTATGCACTTTATACTTACACATTTTTAGATGGAAACAAAGATCTAAAATGCCATAAAGTAAAAATAAATAAAAGGATAAAAAATATATGGTATACATGAATAAAAAATCACTTTATTAAAGCTGGATAACTATGCCTAGAGAAGCATGATATTCACGCTAACGATGGTCATAAGAAACAAATAATCCCCCTTAGTTTTGTCGCCTTGTTTACTTGAGTCCTTAAACTCGAGGGATATTTTCTTATCTGGTGCCTTAAGACCATCTGGTCTAGAAGTCATCGGTTAAAGCTCACTACCCGGATAAGCTAGAAAGCCTAAGAAAACTAAGCGAAGAAAAAAAGAAATATATATATAAATAAATAGTTTGATGGTTAGAGTTAAAATCCCAGAAATCTTCACTATCACAAAGTGCATATTATCTAGGTTTTATGAAGGATAAAATATTCAATATAATTTTGAATTTTTACCTTAATTGATGACAAGATCTTGCATATAGACTAAGTTTAAGAAAGAATAATTTTTGGTGGACTTATGATCTTAGATCGTTTATTTTTTGTAAAAATATTTCAAAAACTTGTCTCTCTTTCAAAATGCGTTTTCAAAACACTAACATTTATTTTCTTTCTTTATAGATTTTGTGGGCGCAATCTGCTGAAAACCCTCAGGAGACAATACTCCTCCTCTAGGGGAAACTTAGAGGTCTAACGGCTTGTTGTACACGCTTAGTGCAATCGCGTCACCTGCGAAAGTGGTATAATAACATTTGTAGTATAATTTTTCTTTTTCTTATTTTGCTCGGGGCGAACAAAAAGATAATTGTGGGGATGTGATTAATCTACAATATTGCACTTTTATATCATATTTTTCTACTGATTTATGAATAAAATATCTTTTCTAGACCGTGTTTTGGTCTCTTTTGCAGATAATCATGACTAGAAGGGCAAAAGGGTAATAAGAGCTTAATTAAACTTATTTTGGGTAATTAAATCCAGATTTTTTGGACACCAAGTTAGAGAGTTTCTAGAAGATATATTGAATCTAGACGTTGACGCGTGTCTGACGAAAATCTAGATGCAAATACCTGAATTCAAGAATACCTGAAAGGTCCCAGAAGCGAGACAAAACAGCTCGCCAAAACCAGGGAACTAAGTCTCTGGTATGGCCGCGAAAACGCGACTATAGTCGCGTTTCCGTGACCACCTTAGTGAACCACGCGTTGATTTTTGACCCGTACCCTCGTCTCGTCTTCTAGAACCTCCTTTAGCCGATATAAAGCCCTACAGAGACCTGAGACGCAAGCAGATCTGCGAGTAAGTAAAGTTTTCTCTCTTTTAGTGTAGTGTAGGTGTTCTTCTTTTCTTTTCTTTTCTATTGTATTTTCATTTTGTTTTAAATCTTGTAGTAGGGCTGTGTTGATTCAGAGAGAGATAGAGAGATATTGATGTAATAGATGGTGATAATCTATGTAAATGTGTCTCCTTTCTTCTTCATTGTAATCTTCTACATCTTTTATATGATGCTTAGCTAGTTTTTCATTTCTCATGACAATCTAACTACTAACCACTAATTATCTAACCTCTTACTGAATAATCCACATGAATCTAATAGCATGTACAAGGCCTTGCTCTTGCAAGAGCCATTGATGGCTCATAATGATGGATTCTAACATTCTAACATCTAACCACTAATTTGCTAACTTGCAATGTCTTCTTTATTTCATGTTCACCTCTAATTGATTTTGATGATTTAATAATAGCTTGCATTTTGATTGTGTGGAATGGATGTGTAGTTTGAATGTAAAGAATCTTCTTATGAGCCATGCTTTGTATCGTCTCTTAAGCCAAGGAATAGTGATGGCCAAGGATCCATGTGAGATAACTATCACTAAGAGGTTAGCATGGTTATTGAAGCAATTAGTAGTTAGTATCCATGAGTTTTCTTTCATAATTTTTCTCATTCTTTTTATCTTATTTTAAAAAATCAATCTCAAAACCTTTTTATCATTTTCTTGTCAATGTTTTCACCACCTTCTTTGTTCATCATTATTTTCATCTTCTTCATCACAAGTTCTTTTCTATTTTATTTTTCAAATCACTTCACTTTTTACTTCATTTCCATTTTCTTGTTTTGTTTTACCAATTCACAACCACTTATCATTTGTTTTCTCATTAACAATTTCATCACCTTCTCCGCCTATCACTTCTGAATTTCTTTTCTCATTCTTAACAAAGAAGAATCATTAACAATCGACGTGAATAAGAACTGTTAATGTTTCTATCACCTCCCGTCCCTGTGGATTCGACCCGTTGAGTCAATGCTATAACGGAAGTATCGAGGGAACATTGGCACGATTGCTTTACACTGATTTTACAAAACACACAATTTTAAGTGCCTGATTCTGCGCCGATCATGTACCTAATCTGAAAAGAAATCTTATCTTTGTTGGTGCTTTGAAAGCATTGGGTCTTGAAGTATCTATTAGGGATGGAGTTCTTAAGATGGTTAAAGCGTCGATGGTTGTTTTGAAGGGCATCTAACGCAATAACCTTTACTATTTGAAGGGTAGTACGGTTACAGGGCACGTGGCGACTCCTACAAATTCAAATAATAATTGTGCTCAACTCTGGCATATGAGACTCGGACACACAGAGAGAAAATCTTTGTAAGCTCTTGCAAAGTAAGATTTATTAAAAGGTATTAGTACGTGCAAATTGAAATTTGTGAACACTGCATCATCAGAAAGAAGACCAAGGTGAGATTTGGCACCGCAACTCATTGACCGAGGGGATTCTGGATTATGTTCACACAGATGTCTGGGGACCTACGAAGAAAGCATCTATTGGAGACAACCATTACTTTGTGTCTTTTATAGATGATTACTCTAGGTGATGTTGGGTATATACTATTAAGCATAAAGAAAAAGTTCTAGAGTTGTTTGTGGAGTGGAAGAAGAACATAGAGAAGAATACGGGAAGGAAGATCAAGGTATGTCATTCAGATAATAGAGGAGAGTATACAAGTGATCCTTTCATACAACTATATCGTGACGAGGGCATAGAAAGATACTTCATAGTAAGAGAAATACCGGAACAAAACTGGATGGCTGAAAGAATGAACAGGACGTTGCTAGAGAAGGTCAGTTGCATATTATCCAATGCCAGCATATCGAAATCTTTTTGGGCTGAGGCATTGACGTATGCTTGTCATCTCGTTAACAGGTTACCTTCGTCTGCAATAGGAGGTAAAGCTCCTCTAGAGGCTTGGTTAAGGAAAGTTGCTCAGGATTATGATTCGCTACAAGTATTTAGGTTCTGGCTTACTATCATGTCAAGGAAGACAAGTAGATCCAAGGGCGAGAAAAGGTGTGCTCGTAAGACTCAAGAAAAGAGAGAAAATCTATAAAATTTAGGATCCAAAGGACAGAAAATTTATCTTGAGCAGAGACGTCACATTTGATAAGGCTTCAATGATAAAGCCTACAAACTCTCAGCAGATGGAGAGTCAGAGACTAACAGGATATTCAAGCAGGTGGAGAGTGATGCTACTTCACCATCTCTAAAAATATCAGTATCATTTCAGGTCATATCCTCGGTAACACAGGGAGATGATTAGGTAGCTGAACAGGATGCTGATAATGATGGGAATCAAGGACAGGTTATGGGTAATGCCAGAGAATCCATTACAGTTGGAAGAACTCAGAGAAATTCACGTAAGCCCATTTGGCTCACTACTAACATGATCGTGGCTTATGCTCTCTCAGTCGTTGAGGAGGCAATCACGTCTACTTACAGGAAAGCTGAAATCAGTTTAGAGTCCAAGATGTGAAGGATGCCATGATGGAAGAGATGAGTTCTCTACACAAGAAGAGTTGCCCAAGGGAAAGAAGGCGATCGGTTGTAAGTAGGTATTTGTTAAAAAAATAGAGATCTTCAGATGGTGATACTGTACGCTACAAAGCCAAATTAGTAGCTAAAGACTATGTTCAACGAGAAGACATTGACTACAACGAGGTATTCTCATCTGTTGTAAAACACTCATCTATTCAGATTTTGGTCGCACTGAAAGCACAGTACGAGTTGAAATTTGATCAGCTCGAAGTGAAGACCGCCTTTCACTATAGCGATCTTGAAGAGGAGATCTACATGTCTCAGCCGATGGGGTTCAAAACTATAGGAAAAGAGAATATAGTACGCAAATTGAAGAAATTATTGTATGGATTAAAATAATCTCTAAGGCAGTGGTACAAGAATTTCGACAGGTTCATAAAAGGGAAGAGGTAGACACGAAGCCATTATGACCCTGTGTGTATTATAATAAGCTACCTGTGAGTACATCTATCTACTCTTGTATGTGGATGATATGCTCATCGCTTCTAAGAGCAGATCTGCTATTGATAAATTGAAGAAAGACTTGTCTTCCGAATTCGAGATGAAAGATCTGGGTGAAGTAAAGAAGGTGCTAGGAAGGAGATTGAGCAAGACTGGAAGAGTGGCAAAGTTAACTTGAAACAGAGAAGTATTTGAAGAAGGTACTTCAGAAGTTCAACATCAACAATGATATAGTCTGTAAGTGTGCCATTGGCTCCTCATTTCAATTTAAAAGCTACTATGTCTCTTATTACTGTTGAAGAGCGCGAATACATGACTCATGTGCCCTATGCTAGCGCAGTTGGTAGTTTAATGTACGCAATGGTGTGTACAAGACCCGACTTGTCACAAGCTATCTCAATGGTCAGTAGATATATGTACGATCCCGGTAGGGGTCGTTGGGAGGTAATGAAGTGGATTCTACAGTACATTAAATGTACCATAGACATTGATTTAGTATTCAAGAAGGATGTTGCTGATAAGCAGGAGTATATCGGATATGTTAATTCCGACTAAGCAGGAGGCCTTGACAAATGTCGGTCCACAACGGAATATGTGTTTACATTGTCCCAAGCACGGTCAACTGGTGCTCTACTCTACAGTCTACTGTCATATTATTTACTACGATTGCTGAGTATAAATCCATGACAGAGGTTATGAAGGAGGCAATTTGGCTTTAAGGGTTGCTTGACGACTTGGGGATTGATCAGGATCTTTTGAAGATCAATTGTTATAGCATGAGTGCTATTTATTGGGTAAAGAACCAGGTATATCATTTAAGGACGAAGCACATTGTTATCATGTTCCACTTTGTTCGGGAGATTCTTGATACAGGTGATATCGAGTTACAGAAAATTCACATGAAGGAGAATCTCGCTGATATGCTTACTAAGATTGTTCGGGGAGTGAAGTTTACGCATTGCGATGAATTACTCCATATCCTTCCAGTTGTGTGAGCTCAATGGAGCTCGTTTGGATGAACCACGTGTGGCTTGATCCCATTGGGCATGGTTACGTAGGCAGCCACACTGGTGCAGCCAATTGGAGTCTGCATGGTGCTATGTTGTTCGGCTCACTATTCTCTGGTGTCCCTCTTCTCTGTTACTTGGATTCCCAACAATGACAACCTTTAGTCAATCGGAATACATCTAAACCCCATTGTAAATCTCACTTTCAATTGTCCGGTCACGATTGGGAATCCAATGAGGCCCTATATCCAATTTAGAAGGCATGAAGCCAAAACAACTAATTTGGACTTAATGCAACCGCCCTAGAGGGGAAAGTTTTTGGAAAACAGCCATAAGTTAAGCACAATGCTCTCTCTCTCTCTCTCTCTCTCTCTCTCTCTCTCTCTCTCTCTCTCTCCTCACATTTCTTTGCTATTCCAATCATTCTGTACTTATCTTCATTTACTTCTACTTACCACAGTTGATTCATTGCTTTTCTTTCAGTTTTCCTTTCCTTTCATAGATGAACAGCCTACTCCTAACCCATAACAAATAGATAACTTTTATTTGCTATTTTAATTTGCTCAAAACAGGGAGCAGCTAAACATTATTTAAACCAGGGAAGTGAATCTTCTATTAATATTTTGGCATTACTTTTGTTATGACATTATAGTCATTCAATTTTGTATGATTTTTGCCTGTCTCGAAAGAGATGATAGTAGTTATATTTTTGCAGATATATATCATATTTAATAGACATTTCTTGTGCTCCATCTCCAGATGTGTCTGCTTATTTCTAGCTTATTGGTTTTATGGTACAACTCATAAAATTTGATTCATGATAAGCCTGTGTTCTTCAATACCAAATATTTGGTTAATTTGTTTCTTTCATTTTTTTTGCACACCTTATAGACTTATAATCCAAAAATTTCTTTTATCCTTTTCTTATTTCTTTAACAAATTTCTTTGTGCAAGGTAGAATATTTGAACCTGGACTTTCTACCTATACATCACACACACACCTCTGCAGGCTCGACACCACAAGAAACACCGCATATTCTAAAAAGCATACATTAAACAGATATACTGTGTCTGACACGTATGGAACATGACAGAGTTTCATGTTCCAACACGGCCACCCCCCCCCCCCCCCCCCCCCCCCCCCCCCCCCCCCCCCCCCCCCCCGCCGTTTGTAAAAGTAATTATTAAAGTGTATTATCTTGCATTTTTCTCTCTGTACGCTTACTTCATCACCATAAACATATCTTCTTGACCATCTTCTTCTTCAAATATAACATAGCTTTTTATTAAAAAATAATTTGTGCAGATAGGATCGTCAATTGTAGAAGTAAGAAACAGCAGATTAAGCCAGAGTAATTCTTTGAATCATTCCCCAGTGATAAAGGCAATTTAATAGCTAGTAAACAAATTGTTATGTACAGTTCTCACAATCCTTCAACAAGTAATCATCTACTCTGTGTTAATAATTATTGTTGTTGATATTTTCTCTGTATGCTTAGCACTTGATCTTGAGAACAAATTTACAGAATCATTCCCACAGGTTATGGGCATAACAAGTTATCAGTGTATGGATCCAAGAAAAGGCACAAATTAAGAATTTCTTGCACAAAGATGAACATGCCTTGGATCAAAATTGTATTGAAATACAATAAAAAAGAAATATGTACAACAAGACAATCCCCTGGAAAAGGGGGGTAAAAGAACAAAACTTCAGAACGCGTAAACAGTCATGCACTGTTGCTGATTAAATCGTGGCAAAGGTATAAAATACATTGAATTCCGAGCACAAGGAATGGATGTGATTACAGCCTTATCTGCATTTGCAGATGCCCACTCTGAAGCAGGAAGATGATGTGTTCCATGCAGGAGGCATCACAGGGCAAAGTGATAGGCCCATCGCGTGGCATACCAAACTCTTCTTCCGACAACCTGAGGAGCTCTCTGAAGAGGTGGTCGCTTAGATATGTGAGAGGTATCATGAAGCGCATTCCATCAGAGGAGTACACAAAAAGATGGCCTCTATTTGCGACCGATGGACTGTGCTTGTCTAAGTGAGGACCACCTCTAATTCTTGTTGACATGATTCTTCTCCTCCCAAAAATAGCTGTATTCTGCCATTTCCTCACCATTTGTAAGATCCTCTTGTAGTTGAGCATCGTGGGCTTGCAGAGAGATGGTTGGAAACAAGTAGAGATGCACGGTAGTAGATTGCAAAAAGTGTGTTGTGGTTTGAGTTGAAAGGAAAGGAGCAATCGGGTATATAAGTAGAGAAGGTAAGAGAAGGCAATCAATGAGAAGGAGACAATACCATGTGCTGATTAGAGGTTGAACTTGTATGTATGGCTACATTTTGTTAATGTCTCACATCATTAAATTGGCAGGTTGCGACAGCATGACCCATTAGAGAGTCCAACAAGCCTGGCGAACTAACTTTGTGAAGTTTGATTAGGCTTAAAATCTACATAATGCCCAATATCTCTTATACACTCCAGTCTTTTGACATAGGCACAAGTTTATTATGATACTAAGATTGGCGATTGTCAGCTATAAAATCACAAGATGCTGGCTGCCATAGATTGGTATAAAATTATTGATCCTCTAGTCGATGCAGGGATCCCTGAGGGTCCACCTTCATGTGATATTGGAGTGTTAGGAAGGGAAATGAAGTGATTACCCAGGCCTTTGTCAAGAGAAGTAAAGGAACCATGATAAAGGACTCCGACAATAAGAAAAGGGTGCAAATGAATGTAGAGATTAAGATTTACATTTTAAGAGTGGAAATGAAGCAGCTTCAATATCAAAGAATTTACCACACAAGCTCAGAACAAAAGGCTTGAGTGTACAGCAAATTAAGCAAAGGGATTGTCATTGAGAAACTACTGACATCTGAATAATAAAATTCTTAATTATTGATGTTTAATTTTTTTATTCATTGTGACAACTACAATCATTTGTTGATCAAATAACTGAATTCAAGTAGAAAAGTAATCTACATAATAAAATTATTATAGCATACATGCAAAGGCATTCAATAATAATGCTTAGATGATGCAACACAATAAATCATGAAAATAGAAAAGTATTCAGATAAAAATTCAATTAACTCATGTAGCTTGATAAGTTGTATTCACTACTTACTTGGAAATTGATGAAAGAAAAAAGAAAACCTTCTTTCTCTTCTAAGATTAGGATTGCTCTTCTTGATCAGAGCTTCAACATCTTATTCTCATTAGCCTGAGTCTTCTTTGTCATATGAGATGTATCACCTGTTTCTCGTAGTGCTATGGTTGTTGGATTGTGTGCTTAGAAAAGAGAACAAGTGATGAAGAGTGAGGAGAGTCAACCATGGGTTTGGATTTAAAATATAATGGTGGGTAATGAGCTACAGATTTTAGTAAATATTGGGTATTTAAGTTTAACTTAAAACTGAAAATACACCTAGATAGGGGGTGAATAGGTTTAATGCTAATCAAATGTGAATAACAACAATCTATGCTAAATGATGCAAACCGGTCACTCAAAATAAGAAGTGCAGCTGAATTCTCTGTGAACGGTTCTAGAGCTTCTCCTGTAATGATCCTCTAGACTATGAGTTGAGGTGCTTAATTGCCTTCTTGTTGAGATGAGTAAAGACCGACAAATGAGAATGATGAATGTAATGCAATAATGAATAGAATGTGCAAGTGAAGCAACAAATAAGTGTAAGCCATGTAGAGAGAGAGAGAGATCAAGAGACAAGCAATCACAAGCATAAAGAATTTTTTTCGAAGTTCGAGCCACCGCTCTACGTCCCCGCCTTACCTCCGTGAAGAATTTCACTATTCACAATAGGATCTTCCACAAAGAGACCTTACAATAAAGAATTACAATGGTCTACACAAGACCAAGTACACAACTCCAACACTCAATCCTCTACACAAGAGGTAGCACAAAGCCAATGAGGTTTACAAAGCTCTTGGTGACCACTAGATCACAAACACTCTCTTCTTTATAACTTCATATAGAGTAGATATAAATTAAAGCTCAAGGAGTTTGTGAGAGTAAAATTCAGTTGAAAGAATTTAAGAGCTGAAAAATCAATTAAAATAGCTTTTGAAATGATGGCACTTGAAAACTAAAAACTTGAAAACTTTCTCTTTAGAGCAAACTTGATTTTCAATGTATTTTTCAAAAACTAATATAACTTATATATACATTCAAATCCCAATGACCCATATATAGGCAATAGATAAACACTATCAGTTTAGCTCACCAGGTCATTAGGGCGTGATTTGACCCAAAGAAGGCAAAAATGCCTGTTGAAAAAAATCAGAAGATGAGACAGATTTTGAAAACTAGCCGTTATGAGCTTTTGACAGAACTTCGATCGACGGCCGGTCAACCGACAGTTCATTTCTGAACTAGCTGTTATGGTCGGTCGACCGCTCAGTCGACCGGCCCGAAACATAAACTTTGTTTGAGCCAGTCGGTCGATATGTCGTTCGACCGCTGGGGTTAGCGGTCAACCAAAAAGCGTGACAGCATGCACAACCCCAACTAGAGGATCGGTCGACTGCCTTGCCTATGATAGGCTACGGTCGACCGACCAAGGCCAAAAATCATTTTCTTGACGTTTCTAAATAGTAAAAATTTTTTTAATATTTTTCATTAGTTTTAAAGAGAAACAATAATGTATGGGTAATGAAATACATGTTCTAAATAGAATATAAAATTTTGAAAAAATTAAAAACATGTATCAAGTACCTAACATGCAAACACCAATACGAGAAAACTTGTATTTGAAAACATTATTTTTGTGTGTGACTTCTTGAGCATCAAATCTATATTCTACACTTTAAACATACTATTTCTTACAAGGTTCGATATGACTACAAGAGTCTTCAAGTGGCTTCTCCAATAGTGACGTCAAGCGTGTTTGAACTTCAATCCCTTCTTTAATAGTTTTGAATCTTCATATATCTTCCTTTTGAGGAATAAAAACTTCTTCAATCCTCTTGAACCCTAAAACACTCTTAAACACTTGACTTGATTAATACTAAATAATCACATACGTTTTGTTATCATCAAAACAAGAAACCAGTGATTGTAACCTTGAGCCAACAATCTCCCTCTTTTTGATGATGACAAAGCATATGATTTATTTAAAATAAATGATGGGAAAGAGCTTGGAAAAGCTCCCCCTCAAGTTATGATATCCATCAAGTACAAGAAATCATTATGACTATAAATAGATTTGCTAATGTAAGCAACTCACATGAATGCATTATGAAGAATATATCAATTTGGAATTATATGCATAAATAGCCTATCATCCTTCCATATCTTCTTCCTCTAAAAATATTATGCAATGAATGAAAATAATGAATCATGGCATTACACATAAACATGGTAATGAAAATGGATATACATAAAGTTCATGATGTACCAAAACAAGAAACTATACCAAAGCAAGAAACTCAAAAACTCAACTATCAAATATTATAAATATCTCAACTATCAAATATCATAAATATCATATCATAACTCTATTATATCATAACTCTAAATATCATAACTCTAAATATCATATCACCTCTCAAATAATAACTCAAATACCTCTCAAATAATAATTCAAATATTTCTCCCCTTTTTGTCATACATCAAAAAGGAGTAAAATACGCAAGAAATAAAAACACATAAAACAAAGAGAGATACCAATAAAAACACATGTATATCAATTGAAAATACATGAAACTATATGAAACAGATATGAAGCAATTTTAAAACTCATGAATCTATAACACAAACATTTAACTCACCACAAATGAACGAAAATCTATTATAATTTAGTGGTTTAGAAAAAATGTCCGCAAGTTGAAAATCGGTGAAAACATAATTAATTTCAATATCTCCTTTCTCATAGTGATCTCTAAGAAAGTGATATCCAATCTCTATGTGCTTGGTCTTACTATGTGATTTGAATTCTTTTTCTTATGAATAGTACTAGTGTTATCACAAAATATTTTGATATGATCATAATCCAAATCATAATCAAGGAGAGTATGTTTCATCCAAAGGACTTGTGCACAATATGTCCCAGCCGTAGCATACTCCATCTAGACGGTTGAAAGGGCTACAAAATTTTATTTCTTGGAAGATCACGAAACAAGACAATTTTTTAGAAATTGACAAGTTCCACTAGTGCTCTTCTTATCCACTCTACAACTGGCATAGTTGGCATCCGAAAAACTCGTCATTGAAAATTATCTAATTTTTGGATACCTCAAGCCCATTCCAATAGTACCCTTAAGATATATAATAATGCGTTGTACCGCAATCAAGTGGGACTCTTTAGGACAAGATTGGAATCTAGCACATAGACAAATACTAAACATAATATCCGGCCTACTAGTTGTCTAGTAAAGCAAACTACTAATCATGCTTCTGTATAGTTTAATGTCAACGTTCTTACCTTGTTCATCCTTGTCAAGCTTTATTATAGTAGACATGGGAGTATTCTTGTCTTTGCATCTTCAAGCTCAAATTTCTTGATAAGCTCTCTTGTGTATTTGGCTTAGTTTATGAAAATTTCGTCACTCCTTTGCTTGAATTGGAGTCCAAGAAAGCAGTTGAGCTCTCTCATCATAGACATTTCGAACTCTTTCTTCATGCATGATTCAAAATCCTTACAAAGCATTTCATTAGTAGATCCAAAAATGTTATCAACATAAATTTTACACAATAAGGATAGCACTATCTACATGCTTTGTAAACAATGTAGTGTCAACTTTGCCTTTCACAAAACCATTTGAAACAAGTAAAATAGAAAGTCTTTCATACCAAGCTCTTGGAGCTTATTTTAAATCATATAAAGCCTTTTCAAGTTTAAAAACAAAATCTGGATGTGTAGAATTAACAAACCCGAGGGATTGTCTAACATACACCTCCTCTTTGATAAACTATTCAAAAATGTACTTTAACATCCATTTAAAAAAGCTTAAAATTTTAAATGAGACAAAAGCAAGTGTCATCCGTATGGCTTCAAGCCGTGGTAGGGTGTAAAGGTTTCCTCAAAATTGATACTTTGATTTGGGTGTAACCTTGGGCCACTAACCTAGCTTTATTCCTAATAACAGTTTCTGACTTATCCAACTTATTCCTACAAATCTATTTAGTACCAAAAGTTGGTCTATCATGAGGTTTAGGAACAAGGTACCAAACTTGGTTGTGCTCAAATTAATTAAGCTCTTCTTGCATTGCAAGCAACCAATATGAGTCGCCTTCGGCTTCAAGGATGTTCTTAGGCTCAATATGTGAATGAATGCAAAATAGTCACAAATATGATGGAGTTTGGAGCGAGTAGTTACCCCCTTAGATACATTATCTATGATGAGGTTCTTGGGATGATTTGTAGCATATCTTTAATCCTTTGGAAGTGGTTGTGTTGGCTCCACTTCAATATCTTGAACTTCACCATGTTCATCATCCTTTAACTTGTCTTTTTGCATTGGTGAGTCCTTCAAAGATATTTTCTCCATGTCTTCACCTAAGGAATCATTGCTATAACATTCTTCACAAAAGCATTAGATTCCTCAAACTTGACATGCATAGACTCTTCAATAGTCAAGGTAGAACTATTGAAGACTGTATAAGCCTTACTAGAATTTGAATACCCAACAAATATAGCTTCATAAGACTTGACATCAAATTTACCTAAATTATCCTTGGTGTTCCAAACAAAATATTTACAATCAAAAACTCTAAGATATGAAACATTTGGTTTTGTCAAAAAGTAAATCTCAAAAGGAGTTTTGAAAGTATTTTTGTAAAAATAAATTCTATTCGGTATGTAGCATGAAGTGTTTATAGCCTCAGCCCATAGATATTGAGGGGGTCCATATTCACTAATCATTATCCTAGCCATCTCTTGAAGAGTAGGATTCTTCCTTTCAACGACTCAATTTTGTTGTGGAGTTTTAGGACAAGATAGTTCATATTTAATTCCATTTTCTTCACAATAAGTGAAGAAAGAATGGTTAATGAATTCACCACCTCTATCACTTCTTATGCGCAAAATCAGAAAATCTTTTCTTTCTTAACTCTTTTTCTAAAAACATGGAAGTGCAAAAATGCTTTATCGTTGTGTTCCAAAAAGAAAAACCCATGTAAATCTAAAAAAATCATCAACTAAAATAAAATTAAAACGATTACCACTAAGACTTTTGATTTTTGTTGGACCAAATAAATCCATGTGGATCAACACTAATGGTTTAGATATCATGATATCCTTGATTGCTTTGAAGAGGACTTTGTTTATTTTTCAAGTTGGCACGCATCACAAATGCGGTCTTTTTAAACTTCAAGTAAGGAATACCCTTCACTGATTCCTTAGAGTTAATTTTAGACAGATGGTCAACAAAACATGGCCTAATCTCTTATGCCATAACTAAGAATCTTTATTAAAAGCATTTAAACAAAGTAGCATTGCAATGTAAAATTTAACATATCAATCATATAAACATTGTTTCACAAAAATCAGAAAGAACATAAATATTTATTTTCTTTTCTAAAACATCGCAAGTGAAATCATCAAAAATAACTTAAAACATTTATTACAAAGTTAAGCTTGAGACCTTCAACCAAAATAATATTTTCTATTAAAGAAGATGAGCCAATTTTGGTATTATCTATACCAATAATTTCGCCCTTCTGAATCATCTCTGATGGTGACAGTACCACCTTCATGATTACTTGATAGGATTGCAAAGTTATTGATATCCCAAGTCATGTGTCTTGAGCAACTGCTATCAAGGTATCACCGCTCCCTACGTCTTGGAGCCTTGTGCATACCTATATCAAGTAAAGAAGTTGTTGATTTTGGTACCCATATTTTCTTAGGTCTTATAGCGTTAGTTCTTTGAACCCAAATATGATCATTTGAAGCATTAATGTGATCGAAGCAAAACTTAGCTAAGTGACCCTTCCGGTCTCAATAAGTGCAAGTATAAAATCATACATAAATGTAGATGTGTATGTGAAACATGAGCAAGCTTATTGTGTGTGCATATTTAGCATGATATGTGTAGGCATGTTGTGCTTGATGAGCGTGGACATGATAACATGATGAGTGTGAGCATGTGTATTATGAGAAACATGAACATGTTTCCTTTAGTGGGTCTCTTAGGAAACATGGCCTCTAATCTTGCCTTATTAAACTCATATTATTTTTAAAACATTTCTCAAAGTGCTAATTTTGGTTTTTAAAATAGAAATCTCTTTTTCATCAATTAAAAGAAATTTTGATCTACAAGAAACTTTGTGTGCATCAAAATCTTTTTGTGTAGAAATAAGTGTGAAGACAAAGCCTCTTTTCTTTTGAAAGAATAACAAGTTGATTTTGAAGAAATTCATTTTCTTTTTTCATTTTTAAATATTTCTTCTTAAGAAAATTATAGTTATGAGAAAGTTCTTCAAAAGCTTCACCAAATTCATCCATGGTCATTTCACAAACATCTAGGGATTGTTCAGATGTTACCTTAGGTGTGTTGTCATTAGCCATGAAACACACATTATCCATGTCCACCTCTTTTTCAGATTCACTCTCTGAATCCTATGTGCTTTGAGAGCCTTCTTCTTATACGGCTTCTTTGAGGTAGATGGCTTACTTTGGTTTCCGGGCATTCCGCAACAATGTGTCCTAGTTTTCGGCAATTAAAGCAAATAATCTTTTCTTCTTCTTTCCTTGCCAATGTCTTATATTATTGAATTTGGCCTTGTTGTACATCCTCCTCACATTTTCACAAGGAGGAGAGGTCTTCATCATCTTTTTCTTTTCATCTTCATCGGAGATGGTGGGAGTGGACTTGAAGGCAATCATCTTTTTCTTTTGAGGTGCCATTTCTTTTTCAGCCTTCCTCCCCATCTCATGAGTTTTAAGGTTGACGATAAGACCTATGAGCTCCAACTCTTCCTTGTCATTGAGCTCTAATAATATTGTAGCTTTGACCTCCCATGATGGTGGTAGAGAACGAATGACTTTCCTTACTTTTGGTTATTATCAATAGCATCACCTAGAGAAGCAAGACCAATGGTGATTTTAGTAAACCTTGTAACCATGTCATCAATAGAATAATTATCATGCTTGGCAAATTTTCATATTGGGAACGCAAGAGATCAATCTTAGCTCTCTTGACTTATGATGTCCCCTCGTGTGTAACAACTAAGTGTGACCAAATATCATAGGTGGATTTGCACTGAATGACCCTAGCTATGTCATCATCATTCAAGGCTTGAAGCAATGCATAGTGTGCTTTTGCATTGGCATCAAATTCCTTGGTAACAATATCAGACCATGTGTCCTCGTCACCAACGGGTACACTAAATGGTTTGGTCACTGCCTTTGCAAGTTGGCTTCCTAGGGATTACAAGAAAGCAGTCGTCTTAACCTTCCATATGGAAAAGTTAAGGCCATCAAACTTTGATAGAGTTTTAATTCCTTCGGTATTAACTAGTGTGGATAGTAAATGACAATGCAAATAAAGTGATTAGCAAAAAGATCTCTCTTAGGTGATTAAATCAAAATCTAGAGTCTAAAGCTCTGATACCAATTGAAAATACATCTAGAGGGAGTGAATAAGTGTAATACTAGTCAAATGCGGATAACAACAATTACGCTAAATGATGCAAACCAGTCACTCAAAATAAGAAGTAAAGCCGAATTCTCTGTGAAAGGCTCTAGAACTTCTCCTCTAATGATCCTCTAGACTATTAGTTGAGGTGCTCAATTACCTTCTTGTTGAGATAAGTAAAGACCGACAAATAAGAATGATGAATGTAATGCAATAATGAATAGAATGTGCAAGTGAAGAAACAAAATAAGTGTAAGCAATGTAAAGAGAGAGAGATCAAAAGACAAATAATCGCAAACACAAAGAATTTATTTTTGATATTCGAGCCATCGCTCTACGTCCCTACCTTCACCACCGTGAAGGATTTCACTATTCATAATAGGATCTTCCACAAAGAGACCTTACAATAAAAAATTATAATGGTCTACATAAGACCGGAGTACACAACTCTAACACTCAATCCTCTACACAAGAGGTAGCACAAAGCCAATGAGGTTTACAAAGCTCTTGGTGACCACTAGATCAGAAACACCCTCTTCTTTACAACTTCCTATAGAGTAGATATAAATTGAAGCTCAAGGAGTTTGTGAGAGTAAAATTCAGTTGAAAGAATTTAAGAGTTAAAAAATCAATTGAAACAGTTTTGGAAATGATGAGAAAGTTTGCTAAGTGGGTTTTACTGACCCACTTTGTTCAAAGACTCTTTTCATTTTTTCAAGTCATGTGCAAACTGTTAAAAGACTGGGAAGATTTCAAGGCGAGACATGATGCCCCTAAATCCGATTCTTGGAGTTAAAATTTTGATGTTTGGGGCATCCGACTTCATAGGACCATTCCCAAAGTCATTTGACAACCAGTTCATTTTGGTTGCAGTATATTACATCTCCAAATGGGTAGAAGTCGTGCCTACCAAGACCAACGACAATAAAGTTGTTGTCAAATTTCTCAAGGAAAACATCTTCTCCCGTTTCGATACCGCACGAGCAAAAGTAGTGATAATGGGTCACATTTTAACAATAGGGTTTGAATCCCTAATGTGAAAATACTCCATTACTCACAAATTATCCACCTAGTATCATCCCCAAACGAATATGCAGGTTGAAGTAACAAATCAACAAATCAAGCTCATTTTGGAGAAAACAGTAGGACAAAACTGAAAAAAATGGTCGGTCAAGCTGATAGATGCTCTGTGGGCTTTTTTAAGATTGTCCTGGGGATGTCTCCATACAGAATTGTATTTGGAGAAACCTGTCATCTGCTTGTCGAGTTAGAACACCGAGCCCTATGGGCCATAAAGCAATTAAACTTTTATCTGATTAGAGCCGGTGAACTAAAAAAATTGCAGATCTCAAAATTGGAGGAAATACGGAACGAAGCCAATGACAATGCACGAATCACAAAGAGCAGGACGAAAATTTTTCATGACCAAATCATCAATCGAAAAACCTTTGCCTCTGGGCAAAAGGTTCTGCTATACAATTCGAGGCTTCACATCTTCGCAGGTAAACTCAAAAGTCGTTGGTCAGGTACATTCACTGTACAAACATTCTTTCCACACAGTATTGTGGTAATTTTCGATCCGAGAGTGGTGAGAAATTCAAGGTAAATGGGCAAAAACTAAAGCTATTTCTGATCACTAAACTAGAGTCACAAGATGAGCATGTCATAGGTCTTTTTGGCCCATCATACACGTAACCACACCCCACCACAAATGAACAAAACTTTGTGTAAATAAATTAAAATTAGGAGTCCTTTGTAAATTATTATACTTCTTCGTATATCTTCCCTTACACCTGTTTATTGCTTTTGCATTCACATATCGTCCATTGAGGACAATGCATTAGATAAGCGTGGGGAACGGGTAATAACATAAGATTTCTTTGTTCTTTTTCATTTTTAGTATTTCTTTTCTTCTTTTTTTCAAAAAAATAAAAATAAAAAAATAAAAAATCTTAAGTATTAGAGAATTTTTGATAGTCTTTTGTAAAAATACAAAATAGTTATAAGGATTAAGGAAACCTAAGTTATAAATTCTTTACTTTAGCCTAAATAAAAAAATATTGGTTGGATTGATAGTTTAGGAGGAATTAGGAAAATGACTCATTTCTTTACTTTTGCCTTAGTAAATATGCATTGGCTATACACACTTTTGAAATATATAAACAAAGACTCTAAGTGCCACACCAAAATAATGTGTATATATATAGTTATAAACCTGATTAAGCTGGATAATTGTGCCTCAAGAAGCATGATTATTCACGCCTAAAGGAAATAAAGCCTTAGTTTCGTTGCCTAGTTTACTTGAGTATTTAACCTTAAGGGTGTTTTCTCACCTGGTGCCCTAAGACCGCTTGGTTTGGGAATCATCGGTTAAAAACTCGTTACACAAGTAAATTAGAAAGCCTAAGAAAATTAAGGACAAAAATGGTACATAAATAAACACTAATAAATTTTGTGACATTAGAGTTTGAGATGAAAAAAAATTCCAAGAAGATCACATTTCACACTATGCATATTATTTAAGACAAAATAAAAAAATAAGTTTGAAGTACAAAATTACTCTGAAACTTAAATAAAAATCATAGTCTTGCATTAAGGCCAAAGAATAGGAAGGGCTAATAAGGGTTAGACCTAATGCTTTTAATTATTTAGTTATTTTTACTAAAAAAATTAAAAAGCCTTTTTCTATTTTAAGAAGAATTTTTCAAAAACAACTAACACTTCCATCTTTTTTCTTGGATTTTGTGGGTGCAATCCGCTGAAAATTCTCAGGAGACAAAACTCCTCCTCTAGGGGAACCTAGAGGTTTAAAGGCTTGTTGTATATGCTCAGTACAATTGAGTCACTTGCAAAAGTGGTGTAATAAACTTTCTTAGTTTAGCTTTCTAGTTTCTTAACCTAGAAGTTTAATGGCTTGTTACATACGCTCAGTGCAATCACATCACCTGCGAAAGTGGTGTAATAAACTTTCTTAGTTTAGCTTTCTAGTTTCTTTTGTTTTGCTCAGGGACGAGCAAAAGATAAGTGTCGGAGTGTGATTAGTGTTTATATTTGCATATTTTTCATCACATTTTCACATTTATCTTAATAAAATTCTGTTTATTAATGAATTCTTCTCCTTGTTTCTAGGTCCATCGCTTGAAGTCCAAAAGAGGGCCAAAACTCTAATATATTTAAGGATTTTTAGAATTAAGAAGAAGCCCAACACTTAAAGCCCAAATCTGCTAAAGCTGGGTGCAGAAGTCAACACATTAAATGGACCTACAAGCCCATCATGGAGGCACCAGTCTGCACGCTTCGGCCCTAGCAGACTGGAGCCAGGATGGCCGCGAAAACGCGGCCCGCGGCCATCCTGGCTTCGCGGCCATCTTGGCGCCACTCTGCCAGCGTCAAAGGCCATACTCTCCACTTCTTTCCCAGACTCCTGTGGCTATAAATATCCCCTTGGATTTCCCCAGAGAGAGATATTCAGATAATAGGAGAGTTTATTCTATTTTGTTGTTGTATTTTCTTTTGTTTTCTTGTATTCTCTCTTTGTTCCTTATATTAGGTTAGCCATTAGAGTGAGGGAGAGAGAGAGAGTGAAGTTTGTATCTTGAAGGTGACAATCAAATACAAGTGAAGTTCTTTCTTTATCACATTTTTTCTTGTGTGTTTACCTTGCTTTTATTTGCACTAGTTTAGTATGTTTACTCTCCCTTTATCTTCTCTTTTGTTTTCATTTACCAAGTCTATCTAACTTTTTTATAGTATTAACTAGTAATCTACTAATCTCTAGTATCTTGCTTGAACAACCCAAATGAATCAATAAGTATCAAACAAGCCTTGTGCAAATAAGAGTAATGGTATCTTACGATGAGGGTTCTAACTCTAACTTAATAACAAGTAGACTCACTTTCGTACTTCATGCTTAACTCATAAGTTTTTGATGATTTATAGAATTTGTTAACTCTACTTATTTTTGTAAGTTAGTGAAACTCCCATTCATCCTTGTCGATACCACTAGTGCACTTGTTTCTTCCTCCATGCTCACCTTCAATTGGATCTTAATGGAGGAATATTCAATTTTTTCCGTGTGAAGCAAGGTGATGGGAGGAACTTTCATTCGATCTACCATGTGAAAAGTTCTTGCACATAAGGCTTGTGATTGCCTATGATCCATTGTGAGGCTATATTTTCAAGAAGCTAGAGGTTAGTGGGACCACTTAGTAGAAAGTTAGCCATACATCTTTTCCATTTCTAAAATACAAAAATACTTTTCCAACAATCAAAACATTTCAAACCATTTCAACAATCTTTCTTGTTTTTTCTTTCTATTCATTCTTAAGAATGAAGAAAACTTTGAAACGAATAGAAGAAACGCACATCACGCTTCTATCACCTCCCCTCCTTGTGGATACAACCCGTATATCCACTTTGCTATTACGGTAGAATCGTTAAAACTAATCGCTAAAGTTATAACATTGACCATCATTCTTTTACTTATTCTTGTGCATGCTTTTTAGTGATAAATACACCAAGAGCTTATATGACCCATGTGTTTACTTTCGCAAGCTACCGAGTGGTGACTTCTCACAATGACTCAGTGACATCACCTGTCACCATACTACCTTGAAGGATTTAAAAGGTAGTCACATTTTTTCCTTTTATCACAATAAGAGAGCCTTTGTTAACTCTCAAAACTCTACGTTTAGCTGAAAACTTATATTCATTGGAGTCAAGGGTGCCCAAAGAAAATAATTTTTTTTCAAATCTGGCACATGCCGAACATTGCTCAATGTTCTAACAATATTGTTGTGCATCTTAATCTTGATTGAACCAAAATTGATTGTCTTGCAGGGCATGTATTTCCCATTAAGACATTCCCATAATCAATTGGTTGATAGGTCACAAGCCAGTCCCTGTAGGGACATATGTGATAAGAACAATCTGAATCAAGAATTCACTCATCTCGTGAACATGCATTAAAGATAGCAACTGAAAGAATCTTATGTGATGTGGAGGCTACTTCTGCAATACTAACAACTGAAGATTTCTCATCTTGAGATTTTCTCCTAACATTTTTTCTCTTTGAGCTTAAAATAATCTTTTTTATACTGTCTAAACTTATGACAATAGTGACACTCAATATTTTTTCTTAACCTAGATTTAGATATACATTTTCCTCGATGGTTTTCTCGACCCTTCTCTGTACGATCACGAACGAATAAGCCTTCAGCTTGATCCTCACTTCCTACAACTGACACTTTCTGTCTTAGCTCCTTAGAGTGTAAGGCTGACTTGACATCTTCTAAAGAAAGTGTATCTCTACCATAGAGCATACTATTAACAAAGTTTTTGAATGAAGGAGATAATGAGCATAATAAGATGAGAGCTTGAACTACTTCATCTATTTTAACATCAATAATTTTCAAATCCATGAGAATTTTATTGAACTCACCTAAGTGGTCTTTAGTTATGATACCTTCATTCATGCGAAGGGTGAAGAGGCGCTGCTTCAAGTAGATCTTGTTAGTTAGGGACTTAGTCATATACAAGCTCTCTAATTTGAGCAAAAAACCAGCGGCGGTATCTTCATCGGCAATCTCTCGCAAAATTTCATCGGCTATACAAAGTTGTATGTCACTATGCGCCTTCATCTCGAGTTCTTCCTTCTCATCCTCGGACATGGATTTTGGCAATTTGTCCTTAACAGACAATACTTTGAACAAGCCTTGCTGGATAAGGAGAGCCTGCATTTTGACTCTCCACAAACTGAAGCTATTCTTCCTGTTGAATTTCTCAAATTTTGCATAATTTTCATCACATTCTCACATTTATTTGATAATAAATTCTGCTAATAATACCTTACTTCCTTGATTCTAGGTCCATGGTGTTCAAATGAAGAAGAAGACCTAAATCACCATTTAATTGGTGATTAAGATCCTACCAAGTAGCCATTGACCTTAGAGTGAAGATTTTGTCAGCCCAGATAGTCAAATCGCAAATTCAGGAGTCCAGGTGGTCAGAAGACAGTCTGGGCGACGCGCTACCCAAAACTGGGCGCGCGCCGCCCTTGCTTGGCCGCGGAAACGCGGCCATCTTGGCGCGCGCGCGCTTGCATTTTGGGCCACGTGCTATTCACGTGGCCCCCTTTGCCCTGGTGCCTATAAAAGCCCCCCAGGGGTCTTCAGTTGAAGCAGATCCAGAGTTAGAGCAAGTTTTGTAATCTTGTTTTTAGGTTTGTAGTTGTTGTTCTTCTTCTTCTTCTAGTTGTTGTTTTAGCCATTAGAGTGAAAAAGAGAGAGTGTGTAAAGTGTTATATTTGAAGGGTGGCAAGATAATACAAGTACTACTTCTCTTCCTTCTTTCCATTTACTTGTCTTTGCATTTACTTTTACTTCCTTGTTGTAGTGTAACTTCTTCTTTCCACTTCTTTTCTTTTACTTTGTTGTAGTGTAACTCCCTCTTTCCTCTTCTTTTCCTTTGTTGTTTCTTTTACTTTTATGGCTAACTAACTTTCATTAGCATGGCTAACTAACTACTAACCCACTAATTTCTAACACTTGATTGATAACCCACATGAGTCAATAGTGCCAAACAAGCCTTGTGTAAACAAGAGCTATGGCATCTTAAGACGAGGGTTCTAACTCTAATTTATCTACAAGTATCTACTTTCTTTTACTTCATACTTAAATGATTTTTTTGATGATCTATGGGTTTTGTACTTTGCTTGTTTATCTAAGTTAGAGACTTTTCCTTTTAACTTTGCCGATACCAATAGTGCACTCGAGTCTTCCCTTATTCTCGCCTTCTATCGGATCTTGATAAGGGAATGTCCGAGTTTTTGCCGTGTAAGGCTAAGTTTTAGGACGAACTTTCACTCGATTTCCACGTGAATAGTTCCAATGCACAAGAGTTGTGTTTGTCTATGATCCATCGTGAGGCTATCTTCAAAAAGTTAGAAATTAGTGGGAGCACTTAGTAGAAAGTTAGCCATGCATTTTTACAACTAAGAAAAAAATCACTTTTACAAACCACCAAAACATTTTCCAACAATTCTTAAAAACAACTTGTTTCACTTTTCAATTCTTTATTTGGAAACAAGTACTTTCTTTCGTCTTGAACATAAAAGCCGCATCAAGCTTCCATCGCTCTCCCTCCTTATGGATACGACCCGTATAGCCACTTCGCTACTACGGAAGAATCGCAAAAGCAGTAACTTCGACCCACACTCTTCCTACTTTTCTTGTGCTTGCTTTTTGCGGATCAAATTTTGGCGCCGTTGCTGGGGAGGGAACGGCTTTATTGTTCACTACTAAAGATTGTTCTTTGTTTTTGTGTGTAGGAGAAGAACCAAGGAGCTTACTATCACGGGAAGCAAAAGAGGTGGCCAAGGACATTGCGCGAGGATTCATTTGCCCTCGGAAAAATTCATGTAAAAACGAGTTTTTCCGATTGAAGTACTAACCTACTCGTTTGCAGGGTTGCCGAACGCCGCTAAAAAAAAAATTGCTTTCTAAATTTTTTAGTTTCCTTGGATGCTTCACCATATGCATGTGTAATAAATTCAACAGAAATTCACTTGTTGCTTAATTGAAATTTGGATTAGACTTTTGCATTTAGGCACGTGTCTATTTCAATTCATTTTAATTTCTGTTGAAGAGTGTTGGAGACAAGGTACGTGTGCATTCATATAGAATAGGACCAATATTTTGAAGTGATTTACCGCTTTGAGTGTTTGTTACCTTGTTGTGAATAAACTGTACACTTGCACAATTGACTTTAAGGGCAAAACTCAAATAAACAAGATAAGGTGGGGATTTCATCACCCTTCCTTAGCCCAAAAACCATCTCCAAGTGCACTCACACTTTCCAAGCCTTAACTAAAAATCAATAGACGTTGGCCCTAGGGACATCTCGGACTCACTAAGAGATTAACCGAGGTTGGAAATTGTAAGAACTATACTCCTGCAAAATAGGTGTCTAAGGAAAGTGGATTGAGAGGTAAAGCCTCGAAAGCTCCGTGGTTTGGCATAATTAGTCCCGTTGCTCTGCCCGGATACCTCCCCCCGAGCTTTGCCCTTTCCTGGCCGATTAGCTTGTAGTCAAGTTCCTGCAACAACCTTCCCGGAGAATCGACCAGTTAGGAGTCGTCTAGGTCCAGGTACCTTAGACTAAGGCTTGTGGTTGTTTTTCTTTCTTTTGTTTGTTTTTAGTTCTTTTTCGATTGTTTGTTGTTTTCATGTTGGTTGTGGTGTGCTGCATGCAAGAGTGGGTGAGAGATCTGTCAACTTTCAGATTAACAAGAAACACTTCTCTACCCTTGCATCCAAAACCGGTGATGGCATCACTTCAGGATAGATTTTACCCGATAAGAACTTCACTTCCATCTTGCATAAAACTTCCTGAAGCAAATGGCAATAATTTGAGTTAAAGCCTCAATTCATTAACACTCTTCCCAAATTTCATGGTTTAGAATCAGAGGACGCATACTTCTTTTTTAAGGAATTTGAAGAAGTATGCCTCATGATGCGTATACCCCAGCTAGGAGACGATGCCGTTAGGTTACGTTTCATCCCTTTTTCCCTAAAGGACCTAGCTAAGAAGTGGTTGTACAGCTTGGCAGCAGATTCAGTCACGACCTGGGATGATTTCATCAAGGCCTTCTTGAAGAAATTCTACCCAATTCACAAGACTGCCCTCATTAGGAAGAACATCATGCAGTTTAAGCAAGACTTGAGCGAACCATTTTGGAGATACTTTGAGCGATTCAAAGATCTCCTCGCTCAGTGCCCTCATCATGGCGTGGAGAAATGGCGTCAGTGCCAGATTCTCTACGATGGATTAGATTATCAGACGAAAACCCTTTTGGAAACCATGTGTCAGGGAGGGTTCTTGCAGAAGGATGAGAATCAGGGTTGGGATTTATTTGAGGACTTAGCTGAGAAAACCCTGCAATGGGAGCCAGCCTCGGAGAAACCTAGGAATTCACAATCTATAGCTTCAAGAGGAGGGCTCCTATCTCTAGAATCATCCATAGCTGCCGAGGCTAAGATTGCTACCCTGATGAGAAGGATAGAGGCTCTGGAAACAAAAGAGCCTGCCAGTATCAACCAGATCAACCCACCACCAATTCACAATCTGGGTTGTTCGTATTGTCAGGCACCAAATCACGTTTTTGAAGAGTGCCATGTTTTCCATGCCCAGCAAGTGCCACCAGAACACATGAACGCGGCTTACTCACGGCCGCCTCACAACCCCTACTCACAGACCTATAATCCCGGCTGGAGGAATCACCCAAATTTCTCCTGGGCCCCAAACAATCCTCCCAGGCCCAATTTTTCAACCAACTTTCACCATCCTACTCATCCACCACCTTTTCCCAGTCAAACCCTACCTTCCTCCTCCCAAAGCTCTCCAATGGAAAAGAAAATCAGTAAATTGGAGGAGAGCATAGAGGCTTTCATTAAGTCCCAAGCCGCTTTCATGCAGAACCAGGGACAAACTCTGAACAGTCATTCACAGGCCATATCAAGGTTGGAAATGCAGATAAGCCAGTTAGCTAGCTCCCTAAGTGAAAGACCTAAGGGTACTTTGCCTAGTCAGCCACTAGTTAACCCAAAAGCCTCCAACCAAGCATATGAAATTCAGGATCCATCAATTAACCAGTGTAATGCTGTTCACACACTGCGATCTGGAAAGAAGGTAGACAACCAGGTCTACCAACAGAAGAGTCCAGTCCATCCTGATCCCACTCAAGCCTCCACCTCTGCCAGTTCCTCCCAATCCGCTCCACAAACATCTGACGAGGACAAAGCTGCTGAACAAGTTCATAAGCCTGTAGCACCCTTCCCAATAGGCTTAGGAATAATAATAAAAATATGCACATGGAGAAAATGCTAGAGATGTTCAACCAGGTCAAATTGAATGTACCACTTCTTGACGCTATCCAACAAGTCCCAGCTTATGCCAAATTTCTGAAGGATATGTGTACTAAGAAGAGAAAGACCAATGTGCCCAAGAAAGTGTTCTTGGCCACTAATATAAGCGAAATTCTGTCTGGTCCCATTCCGGTAAAATACAAGGATCCCGGATGTCCCATAATTTCCTGTACCATAGGACAGACCAAAATCAGTAGAGCGCTTCTTGACCTGGGAGCAAGTATCAACTTGCTACCTCTCTCAGTATACCAGCAACTTGGGTTGGGTGAGCTAAGCCCAACCCGAGTCACCATTCAGCTAGCTGACCGATCTGTGAAGATCCCGAAGGGGGAAATCACAGATGTCCTCATCCGGGTCGGGGATTTCATTTACCCCGTTGACTTCATTGTGCTTGAGACCCAACCTGTATCCAATCTTAGGTCTCAAACTCCCGTCATCTTAGGACGCCCATTCCTTGCTACAGCCAATGCCATAATCAACTGTAAGAACGGGTCCATGCGATTGACTTTCGGAGACATGACGAAGGAAGTCAATGTCTTCAATCTTGGAAGACAACCGAGGGATGTTAATGATCAGATGTTTGAGGTCAATTCTATTGAAAACCTGACCAGTGAGCATGAGGAAAGTATGGAGATAAAAACTGAGGCAGAGTTTGATCTGGAGGCTGAGGATTTTAATCTAGACCAGATCATAGATTCAACAGTGGATTGGGCATTAAGCCCCAGTGTACCATATCCTAGGATTGAAAGCCCAGAGATTGCCTCCAATGACGCAACACCTTCCCTAGAGCTAAAAGCCCTGCCTGAACACCTCAAGTACGCCTACCGGACAGAAAGGACACCTTGCCAGTCATTATAGCATCCCACCTGACTGAGCAACAAGAGGACAACTTAATGTCTATTCTGAAAAGACAAAGGGAAGCCATTGATGGATGATGAAGGACATCAAGGGAATAAGTCCAGCCATAGTGCAACATAGAATTCATTTAGTCGATGAAGCAACCCCTAGGAGGGACCCACAACGCAGACTTAACCCTATCATGTAAGAGGCAGTTAAGGCTGAAATTCTGAAACTCTTAGATAATGGGATCATTTATCCCATTTCTGATAGCCAATGGGTTAGCCTGTTCATGCGGTCCCAAAGAAGGCTGGCTTTACGGTGGTAGAAAATGAGGAAAAAGAGTTGGTACAAACAAGACTGCCTACCAAGGTTCGTGTTTGTATTGACTACAGGAAGCTGAATGCAGCTACCCGTAAAGACCACTTCCCGCTACCCTTCATCGACCAAATGCTTGAGCGTTTGGCTGGACATGAGTACTACTGCTTTCTAGATGGGTACTCAGGATACAATCAAATCCCCATTGCTGCAGAAGATCAGGAAAAGATGATGTTCACCTGCCCGTTCGGAACCTTTGCTTATCGGCGCATGCCTTTTGGATTGTGCAATGCTCCTGCAACGTTCCAACGGTGCATGCTTAGTTTGTTCTCTGACATGGTGGAACATTTTCTTGAGATTTTCATCGATGACTTCTCCATCTACGGAGATTCATTTGATCAGTGTCTTCATCACTTAGAGTTAGTGCTACAAAGATGCATTGAGAAGAACCTAACTCTAAACTGAGAAAAATGTCACTTCATGGTGAGACAGGGGATTGTCTTGGGCCATGAGATTTCGAGGAGAGGCATAGAAGTGGATAAGGCAAAGGTAGAAGTAATTGCTAAGCTTCCACCACCCAAAAGCATCAAGGATATTAGACCTTTCTAGGGCATGCTGGGTTCTACTGACGGTTCATTAAGGATTTTAGCAAAATCGCTAGGCCCTTAACCAACCTGCTCGCTAAGGACGTGCCCTTTGATTTCAACAATGAGTGTTTTAAATCATGGAGGAAGCTTAAGTAAGAACTTATCTCTGCGCCTATCATTTCTGCTCCTAATTGGACCCAGCCATTTAAAATCATGTGTGATGCATCTGATTTTGCTATTGGCGTTGTTCTAGGACAGCGCATAGACAATAGGCAGCACGTGATTTATTACTCGAGTAGGACTTTGAATGACGCCCAACAGAACTATACAATGACTGAGAAGGAATTCTTGGCCGTTGTCTTTGCGTTAGAAAAGTTCTGGCCTTACTTGTTAGATTCAAAGATGGTGATTTTTACAGATCACTCGGCTCTGAAATACCTCATGACCAAAAAGGAAGCAAAAGCCCGACTGATTCGGTGGATCCTTTTGCTTCAAGAATTTGACTTAGAAATCCGGGATAAACGAGGTATAGAAAATGTGGTCGCTGATCATCTCTCACGAATTCCGAATGCACCAACCATCCAAGCTCCGATCAACGAGGATTTCCCAGACGAGCACATCCTAGCCATTCTTAAGGAACCCTGGTATGCGGACATCGTTAATTACATGGCCACGGGACAATTACCCGCTGACTGGACAAAGCAAGATCAAGACCGCTTCTTTGCCCAAGTACGGTACTTCTTCTGGAAGAACCGTATCATTTTAAGTATTGTCCCGACCAAATTATTAGACGATGCATACCAGAGGAGGAACAGAGGAGTGTGCTCAGCTTTTGCCATGACCTTGCATGCGGAGGACACTTCGGTCCCCGCAAGACTGCAGAGAAGGTTCTACAAAGTGGGTTCTACTGACCCACTTTGTTTAAAGACTCATATCATTTTGCAAGTCATTGCAAATTGTCAGAAAATTGAGAAAATTTCAAGAAGAGACATGATGCCTTTAAACCCGATCCTTGAAGTTGAAATTTTTGATGTTTGGGGTATCGATTTCATGGGGCCATTCCCCAATTCCTTCGGCAACCAGTTCATTTTGGTTGCTGTAGATTATGTCTCTAAGTGGGTAGAAGCTGTGCCAACTAAGACGAATGAGAACAAAGTGGTTGTCAAATTTCTTAAAGATAACATCTTCTCCTGATTTGGCACCCCCAGAGCGATAATTAGTGATAATGGATCGCATTTCTGCAACAGAGTTTTTGAAGCTCTGATGCGAAAATATTCAATCAATCACAAGTTATTGACTCTGTATCATCCCCAGACAAATGGGCAGGTCGAAGTCACCAACGACAGATCAAGCTCATTCTGGAAAAGACTGTCAGACAAAACTGAAAGGATTGGTCGGTTAAGTTCAATGATGCATTGTGGGCTTACCGCACTGCTTTTAAGACAGTTCTGGGGATGTCTCCTTATAGAATCGTGTTTGGAAAAGCCTGTCATCTGCCAGTAGAGTTAGAACACCGGGCCCTCTGGGCAATTAAGCAACTTAACTTTGATCTGACCAAGGCCGATGAACTTAGGAAACTGCAGATTTCAGAATTAGAGGAGATATGGAATGAAGCTTACGAGAATGCACGAATCACCAAGAGCAGGACTAAACTTTTTCATGACCAAATCATAACCCGGAAAAACTTTGCACCGGGGGATAGGGTTCTGCTGTACAACTCTAGGCTTCATATTTTCGCGGGGAAGCTGAAAACTCGTTGGTCGGGACCGTTCATTGTGCGCACTATTTTCCCACACGGTGCTGTGCTTATTGCAGACCCTAAAAACAACACGGAATTTAAAGTGAATGGGCAAAGACTGAAGCCCTTCTTGACCACTGAGCCTATGATTCCAGATGATAGTGTGCTGACTCTTTTTGCACATCATACACCTAACCACCACAAACAACTAAAAAAAACAAAACAAAAAAAAAACAAAAAAAAAATGTTTATATGCTTACCCCGTGTACATTCTTTTTGACATTTCTTTAGCCTATTCGCACTTGGCCGGCCCGAGTCCACGAAGACGGTGACATCATTTCTTCCCCTATGTATTGTATTTGCATTTCCATATGCATTCATTGAGGACAACGCATTAGATAGGTGTGGGAGGGTGCTAACACTTTTTCTTTTTCCTTTTATTCTTTCTTTTTCTTCAAAAAAAAAACAAAAACAAAAAAAACCAAAAAAAATCCAGATTGAAAAGAAATTTCATACTCTTTATAAAAATACCAAAAGATTGTAGGAATTATAGGAACCTTAGTAATAAATCTTTATTTTTGCCTAAGTAAACAAGAAAGAATGGTTTGACTAAAAAGATAGGAGGGATAAGGAAAATAATTCATACCTTTTATTTAGCCTTAGTAGAATATGCATAATTCACACACACATGCTTAGGATTTAGAGACACAACTCTGAACAAAAAAAAGCTGGATAATTGTGCCTCAAGAAGCATGATTATTCACGCTGAAAAAAAAAAGCTGGATAATTGTGCCTCAAGAAGCATGATTACTCACGCTGAAAAAAAAAGAGAAGCTGGATAATTGTGCCTCAAGAAGCATGATTACTCACGCTAAAAAAAATAATAATAAATAAATAAAAATAAAAATAAAAATAAAAATCTTATATATAAATAAATCTTGATTTCGTGGCCTACTCCACTTGCATATTTGATCTGAAGGGTGTTTTTCCACCTGGTGCCCTAAGACCATCTGGTTTGGGAGTCATCGGTTTGATATGAGTTATAAAAGTGAAGTAGAAAGCCTAATGGAACCAAGAATAATAAGTAAATATTAATAAAATTAAATGATATTCAAGGTTGAGTTGAAAAATCCCAAGCACATCACACTTACACATTATGCATATCTATCTAAAGCAAAATAAAAGAATGAGTTAGAAGTACAAGATCCTTTCTAAATTTAAAGAAAAACCAAAGTTTCTTCTTTTATGAAGGCTAAAGTATAAGAGGACTTATGAGGGTTAAACCTAATTTTTACATCATTCGGTCATTTTTAGTTAGATGATTGAAACTTCTTTTTCAAAAAAAAAAAAATCTTCTAACAACTAACTTCTTTTCTTTGCTTATTAGATTTTGTGTGTGCAATCTGCTGAAAACCCTCAGGAGACAACACTCCTCCTCTAGGGGAAACCTAGAGGTTTAAAGGCTTGTTGCACATGCTCAGTGCAATCGCGACACCTGCGAAAGTGGTATAATAATTCTCTTATTTTTGTTTTTCTCAGGACGAGCAAAAAGATAAGTGTGGGGGTGTGATTAGTCTCTAATTTTGCATAATTTTCATCACATTCTCACATTTATTTGATAATAAATTCTGCTAATAATACCTTACTTTCTTGATTCTAGGTCCATGGTGTTCAAATGAAGAAGAAGACCTAAATCACCATTTAATTAGTGATTAAGATCCTACCAAGTAGCCATTGACCTTAGAGTGAAGATTTTGTCAGCCCAGAGAGACAAATCGCAAATCCAGGAGTCCAGGTGGTCAGAAGACAGTCTGGGCGACGCGCTACCCAAAACTGGGCGCGCGCCGCCCTTGCTTGGCCGCGGAAACGCGGCCAAAGCCGCGTTTCCGCGGCCATCTTGGCGCGCGCGCGCTTGCATTTTGGCCCACGTGCTATTCACGTGGCCCCCTTTGCCCTGGTGCCTATAAAAGCCCCCCAGGGGTCTTCAGTTGAAGCAGATCCAGAGTTAGAGCAAGTTTTGTAATCTTGTTTTTAGGTTTGTAGTTGTTGTTGTTGTTCTTCTTCTAGTTGTTGTTTTAGCCATTAGAGTGAAAGAGAGAGTGTGTGTAAAGTGTTGTATTTGAAGGGTGGCAAGATAATACAAGTACTACTTCTCTTCCTTCTTTCCATTTACTTGTCTTTGCATTTACTTTTACTTCCTTGTTGTAGTGTAACTTCTTTCCACTTCTTCTCTTTTACTTTGTTGTAGTGTAACTCCCTCTTTCCTCTTCTTTTCCTTTCTTGTTTCTTTTACTTTTATGGCAAACTAACTTTTCATTAGCATGGCTAACTAACTACTAACCCACTAATTTCTAACACTTGATTGATAACCCACATGAGTCAATAGTCCCAAACAAGCCTTGTGTAAACAAGAGCTATGGCATGTTAAGACGAGGGTTCTAACTCTAATTTACCTACAAGTATCTACTTTCTTATACTTCATACTTAAATGGTTTTTTTTTGATGATCTATGAGTTTTGTACTTTACTTGTTTATCTAAGTTAGAGACTTTTCCTTTTAACTTCGCCAATACCAATAGTGCACTCGAGTCTTCCCTTATTCTCGCCTTCTATCGGATCTTGATAAGGGAATGTCCGAGTTTTTGCCGTGTAAGGCTAAGTTTTAGGACGAACTTTCACTCGATTTTCACGTAAATAGTTCCAATGCACAAGAGTTGTGCTTGCCTATGATCCATCGTGAGGCTATCTTCAAAAAGTTAAAAATTAGTGGGAGAACTTAGTAGAAAGTTAGCCATGCATTTTTACAACTAAGAAAAAAAATCACTTTTACAAACCACCAAAACATTTTCCAACAATTCTTAAAAACAACTTGTTTCACTTTTCAATTCTTTATTTGGAAACAAGTACTTTCTTTCGTCTTGAACATAAAAGCCCATCAAGCTTCCATCGCTCTCCCTCCTTGTGGATACGACCCGTATAGCCACTTCGCTACTACGGAAGAATCGCAAAAGCAGTAACTTCGACCCACACTCTTCCTACTTTTCTTGTGCTTGCTTTTTGCCAATCACTTTTCTATAACATAGGTCATTAATACAAGGAAGACTAAAAACGTAGAATTAATCTATAATTTGGTTTTTTTAAAGGGATTTTCCCACAACTCCCAAACCTAAATGAAACATTATCCTCAATGTTTGAAATAAAATACATAAGGAGAAGAATAAATGTACCTGATATGCCGAAAGGTGATAAAATTTTATTTGAGGGGTCACCCCTAAACCGAGATTGAACATACTTGTGGACTCGCAATGACACACATATTAACCCAAAACTTCATACTCAACAAAATTGGGTTGCCTCCCAATAAGCGCTTAGTTTAACGTCTTCAACCAGACATAGTCTTGTTTATTGTCTCTTATTGTAGCTTTTGTCCTTTGGAAAGTTTTCCACTTTTCTAGTGTTTCCTTTTTAGTGGAGATTAAGTGTGCTCAATCCCTCCTCTAATCTTGCATTAAATCTTTTACCTTTACTCTTATTCTTCCTCAGTTTCTTTCTTCCCTTTTTACGCTTTGTTCTCAATAAAAAATTCAAGGATAATTCACCCCCTTTCATATCCAAAATTCACTCATTGGCATTTTCTTCGTCAATCAAAACCTCGATTTCACTATTTCTCAGACATACATCCTTACCATGCTCCGATAAAATTCTCAATTCATCAGCAAATATCTCCTCAAAACTATGTTCGAAAGTTGCGATTGAGCTGGGAGATTTTAGGCTAAGGAATTCAACACCATTTGATTCTTGAATAAAGAGGAGTTTATCATAAAAGATTTTCTCAAAACTTTGCTCAGCGTAATCATGTTTAGTACTCAGTGGCTCTAGACATGGTTCCCATAGTGTGGATGACAACATGGGTTGCTAAATGAGAGAAAGGGGTGAACTGTTATCCTCTCTCTCTTGGATCATGTCTATCAAGTTAATAGCAAAGCAATCTTCATCTCTGCTAGGTCCTTCGGATGCATTAAAAATATTCAACTTGACTTTCTTATTCCTAAAAGAAATGTCCATTGCGTCGAATCTACAGTTAATGCATGCATTGATGTTGCTAAGAATGGACGACCTAGAATGATTAGAATTTGAGCGATATTGCGTATTGACTTCATATTAAGGACAATGAAATCGACTGGAAAATAAAATTCATTCACCTTAATAATAATACCCTCAACCAACCCACGTGGGATTTTCACAGTGCAATCAACAAATTGCAAAGTGACCGGTGTGTTTTTGAGTTCTCCAAAAGGGAAACGTAAACCGAGCTGGTAACAAGTTCACATTCACCCCTAGATTCAGTAGTGCTCTTTCGATAATGATGTTTCCAATGACACATGAAATGATGGGGGCATCTAGATCCTTGAGCTTCGGAGGAAATTGATTCGTCAAAACTGCGCTCACATGCTCCGTCAACATGACTTTTTTTGGAACTTGGATCCACATCCTATGCTTTTATGTGCAAAAATCTTTTAGGAATTTAGCATAGGATGGAACAGTTTTGATGGTGTTAAGAAAGGGAAAATTAATTTGGACTTGTTTAGACAACTCTAACATTTCATCCATCGTGCACCTTTCATGGTGAAGGGAGGAGTGTTGACTTCTAGTGCGGCTATAAAAGGGGCTTTTGGGATGAACGATTTGGGTAATTCATCCCCCTTGTGTTTCTCCTTATTATTTTTTTATTCAGATTAGGGCTTTCTTCCCTATTGTTTATCCTTTCATAAATAATTATGGGATTTTGTCTAGTCTCAGTGCTCACTTGTCCATCCCTAAGAGTTATCATAAACTTAACTTGCTCATGAAACTGACTCGATGATTGAATATTAGTAGGCCCAGATTGTGTCCTGGGGTTTTGTATGGCTTGGCTTGGCAATGCTCTATGTTTTCTTCTACTTATTGCTTTAGCTAGTTAACCCACTTGGGTTTCTAGTTTGGCAATGATTGTGTATGTGAATGAAGCAATTGTGTGTTCATTTTAAACCTTTGAGGACTTGCAACACCTTGTCTTCAAAAGATGGGTTCGATTGAGGAGAAGTTGGTGCTTGCGCCCCTGGAAACGTGTTCGGTTGAGTTTGATTCTGATATGGAGACATAAATGGTTAAGGAAAATTCTGAGGTGATTGAGATTGAGGTCTCCAAGAGAAATTGGGATGATTCCTCCAGCCTGAATTGTAAGTGTTGGAAAATGAATCGTTAACTGGCCTAGAGAAATTTTGGGCTGCTTGAACTTATTCTTGAACAAATTCTAAGTATTATGTAGCCATGGGACAATCATTAACAAAGTGGGTTGGACTGGAATAAAGAGAAGACACTTCCTGCTATGTGAGAGGTGTGAAGGTTGGGACTTAACCTCGTCCTATGGAAAAATTTTGATCCAATTTTTGGGTTAACAGGATCACTTTGCTGTGGATGTCTACCGAGTGTCCTAACTCATAAACACCACTTTTATTTTGGATGATAGTAGGTGTGGACCTGTCAGATCAAGAAACGGAAGCATGATGTATGAAATTGCCACTCAAAGTATCAAAAATTTTTCATGCTATATCCTCGTTTTCAGTCATGAATGTGCCGCCACACGATGCGTCTAACATTTGGCGGTGTGGTTCAGATAAACTATCGTAGAAACATTACACCAATTGTCATTTGGGCACGACATGGTAGGGATATTTTCTCAAGAGGTCCCTAAGTCATGAAATAGCTCACTCGGATTTTGAGAAAAACTGGTGATAGCTCTACGCATCTGTTTTGTTCGACTTATTGGGTAGTATTTTTTTAGGGATTTCTTTTGCATTTGATCTCAAGTCTGAATGGTCACATTTAGACTCCCAAGACAAATGTTTAGCTTTGTTTTTTTAGAGAAAAAGAGAAAATGGTGAGCCTAAGTACGTCATCAGAAAAATTTTCGATCTTCACGGTGGAAAACACCTCTAGGAATTCAACTAAGTGTTCATAGGGATCTTCATTATTCAGTCCATAGAATGATGAGAGAAGTTAGATTACACTGGACTTGATCTCGTAGTGATTTGCATTCGTATTGGGGATACGAATGCAAGAAGCTGAGGTGTATGTGAAAGGAGTGAAGTACTCCTTCATTGGCTTCGCGATGTAAAGTTCTTCAGCCATGATAATATGTGGTGTTCTAGATCTAAGGATTCTTTCAAGTTTGGGATTGAAAGAAATCAAACCAAGATTTTGAGACTTTCTACCTAGCATATGATGTGTGCAGATTCGAATGGCAAGTGCATCAATCATTAACAAGTAATATAGAGTGAATAGAGTATCGTCCCACGAGGATTGTTATTTCAAGTACCAACTTAATCTTTCCTCTATCGATTTGAATAATCAATTTATTTGGAAGATTCTGTGATTAAAGTACTACTAAAATAGTTTGATTTAATTATGATAATAACTAGGGTAATGATTTCAGTAATTGTAATCAGATAAAATATTATACTTGTGCTAATTCATCTTATTCATGCTATCAATCGACATTCTCTATCCTAATCAGTACTTCCACACGAATAATACCAATTCTATCTTCAAAATCTATAATCCATAATCTCTCGATCTAGTAGATTGGTAGTCAGAAGATGTATTAAGTATGATGGGTATTCTTACATGACTGCACAACTCTTATGTCTCAACGTTTCGAGTCATGGCTATTAATCTTAGAAGTTTTTGCTAAGTTATCTCCTCTTGGACTCTAATCTAGCCTTTTGATTAATTGTGCACACCAATTATGATATAAAGCATAAGATTTAACAACTAAGCATATAAAGGATTTAAACTTTATAAAACACACAGGAGAATTTGCACAAAACATAATCTCATATCATCAATATAATTCCTACATCATGCCCCTAGCTAAGGAAAATTAGTTCATAACTATGAAATAAACACAATATAATATTGAAAAAGATTATGAAATAGAATTAATTAAAAGAAAAGTAAAAGAAAGATAAGAGAGCACCAATAAAGATGAAGCCTTGACGAATTTTCTGCTGAAAGTACTCTGAGAATTAATAGCTAACAGTAAAATTTTATTAATTCTCGCTCAAATAAATTGTATATTTTACAAGAGACTTGGCGGCGTTTATATAGAACAGGGAACAGTAGAACCCTAATCGAATACAAAAACTTAGGTTTCTTAATTTACACGAATTACTGAAAAAAATTTATCCACAATCGCCGCCAAAGTACGGCCAGCTGGCCGAAATTACGGCCAGTGGGCCAAACTTCTGGCTTTATTGATGCTCTGCTTTTTGACTCGTGTTGACATCTAAGTTGGCATTCTCTTTGACTGGTCCACGGCTGCTTGGCTGAATCTATGGCTGGGTGGCCGAAGTCTTGGTCTATTGCAGTCCCAAATTTTTATAGAATTTCTAATTTTGCATGAAGACTCTATTGAGATGTCCCAACTCTGCATCAAATCTCTGGTTTTGCAATTTTTTTGCTCATTTGATATCGTCAATTTATCAATTTTCGCTCTTTTTCTTTTAATTTGCTCTTGACCTAAAATCTGCAAAATAACACTAATAAAAAATCAATGCAACGTTAAATGTGTAACAAAAGAGGTATAAAAGTGATACAAAATATAGATGATAATCACAATTATCATACCCCTATACCTAACTTTTGCTAGTCCTCGAGCATAATTCCTAATCTAAAAAGAAAAATCCTAAAAATAAAATAAAAAAATCCTAACTACTTTCGTAGGAATCACGATTGCATTTAGCATGTGTAATAAGCCGTTAAACTCCTAGGTTACCCTAGTGAACGAGTGTTGTCTTGCGAGGGTTCTTAGTGAATTACACAAATAAAATTCGGTGAAAGAATTTAAAAGATGAGAAGAGATTAAGATAAAAGGATAACTAAAAATAAGGATAGCAAAAAAATAATAGAAAAGAAAGATAAAAATAAGAAGACAAAATATTTTTAGAGTGGTAAGCATCACTAATGTATAAGTTCTCTAGTTACCATAAACTTTCATTATTAAGTTCATTCTCTTATGAAGAATTTTATCATCTACTTTGTAGAGATTTTTGAATCTTAGTTTATATCACCATCCTTACTAAGTTTTCTGATCCATGCGTCTTTGTGAATGTGTATAGCTCTTAACTTGGGGTTTTGATTCAAAATTTTCATACAACTTTTTTTCTTTTTTACAATAGAAGTTTCAAAGTATTACCACTTCGTTGCCTTTTAAGCACTTCTTTTTTCTTCTTTTTTAATATATATAACTCATCTAACTCTCTTTTGTATAAATATCAAGGTTTCTTGAGGCCAAGATACTTAACTAATTGATCATTTGACTTGTTAATATAGATATATATTTTTCTTTTTTTCTTACCTAACTATTTTTCGCATAAATACCAAGGCTTCATGAGGCCAAAGCATCTAACTAATCAATAATTAAGGTTTTATTATTATTTAGTATTAAGTTATCCTTATCATCTCAAGTTTAAACTATTGTGTAAGTGTAGATATGATGCATATTCACATGAACAAATTTTAGATGGCAATAATATTTTTAAAATTTTCATCTCTACTCAAAGACTTTAAAACTCCATCAAATTAATATTCCTTATCCAATTCAAGTTATATGGTTACTAAATCCCTTACAGCTAGGTAAACTTACTGAAATTTAAATTTTTTTCAGTTAGAAAAAGAAAAAGAAAAATCTAGAAAAATCTTAAAAAGAAAAGAAATAAATAAAAATTTCTAATGTAAAAATAAAGAAAAAGTAAAATAAAAAGAAAAATCCTAGACTCCTCCCCCATACCTAAACCTTAACATGTCCTTATGTAGTACATGTTGGAAAGAGAGAGATTTTTACTGAGGGAGTTGACTCGGACCGTTAAGGGATAGTCGAGGAAGTCGGCGACAAGAGACGATGGAAGAAACAGCAGAAAACAGCAGCAACAGCAATATCTGGCAGGGTTCGGTCGACCGGCCCGGTCGACCGAAGTGCACGACATGCACAGGCCAGGGAGCGGTCGACCGGCCGGTCGACCGAGAAGCCTGACTGTAAACAACCCAACTCTCGGGTTTTCTGGGTCGACCGCCCGATCGACCGGAAGAGGAAGTCGGTCGACCGGCCGGTCGACCGACAGACGGGTTTGGGCGTAAATCTGCTGCTCCGCAGATTTGGGTATTTAAGGTTGTTTCTGGTTTCTAGGGTTTGTAAGCAATCACAAAGGCTGCGAGAAAAGTAAGGCTGCATCTCTCTTGCATTCAAAGAGGTTGCTAGCAAGTTGTAATCCTCCTCAAAAGTAATAATCTCTCCATTGATTGCCCCGAGGACGTAGGCATTCAGGCCGAACCTCGTTAAATCGTGTGTTTTTGTGATTGTGTGTTCTTCTCTTGTGATTTCTGTGATTTTGGGTGTTCTTTGTGGTTGTGGAGATTGTGTGATTCTCTGTTGGTTGTTGTCGGCGCGCACAACAAGTGGTATCAGAGCATCCAGGTTACGCTTGGGATTCTGAGGATTCAAAGGGTTCCAGATCTGATCAGGTGGAGATCGTGTGTCGATCTCAGGTCAGAGGTATTGGTGTTCTAGGAGATCGTGTGTCGATCTCAGGAGGACGCAAGGAGGGATCGTTGAATCTGTATTTGGAGTAGATCCGGTGAGAAACTCGATCTAGGGTTTCAAGGGACAGGTAAAAATCATATTTTTATCTGTGTATAGATCTATTTCAAGTTAGTTGATCTTCCGCGTAGATAGAGAATCAGGGAAAATCTCAATGGCAGAAGAAACTGCATCTGTTAAGACAATGAACAATCACCCAAGGATTGAAGTTGTTAAGTTCAATGGAACTAATAATTTCGGGATGTGGAGGTGTGAGGTTATGGATGCGCTGAATGCATCAAACCTCAAAGACACTATCCTATTGGAGAGGAAGAAGAACACTACCACTGATGAAGAGTGGGCGAAGATGAACAGATCGGTATGTGGCTTGATACGTTCATGCTTGTCACAAGACATAAAATACCTTGTGTAACATGAGACGTCAGCGAAGAAACTGTGGCAAACCCTTGAAAAGAAGTACCTGAAGAAGAGTGTAGAGTCCAGGTTGCAGCTTAAGAGTAAGCTGTATCAGTTCAGGATGCAGAAGGGGAGCACAGTCAATGAGCACATCAACCGATATACGAAGCTTCTTACAGATCTGCTGAATTTGGATGTCAAGGTAGAAGAGGAAGATAAGGCAGTCATCTTTCTGAATTCACTTCCTGCAGAGGAGTACGAGACATTCACACTGACCTTCATTAATGGAAGGCAGACCTTGGATTATGATGAGGTGTCGTCTGCATTGATGAGTTATGACACAAGGAAGAATGAGAGGCATCCTTCACAGTCAAGCTCAGTGGCGGAGGCACTGGAAGTAAGAAGCAGAAGTTCATCGCGGAAGGGCAAGGAGGTGATAGGAAGATCGAAGTCCAGGTCGGGCTATAGGGATCTGAGGAAGGATCAGTGCATTTTGTGCCGAGAGATAGGGCACTGGAAAGTGGACTGTCCGAAGTTCAAGGGGAAGAAGAAGGAGCCGAATGCTGAAGCAAATCTATCAAAGGTGACGAAGACTCAGAGGAGTAGTTCACAGGAAGATGGAGCAGATTCGAACTCGTCAGGTTTCTCATTTTCAGTCAGTTCTCCCATTATTAGTAACTCATGGGAAGATGAGTGGATTCTGGATATAGGTACAACATACCATGCGTGCCCTAATCGGGGCTGGTTTTCCAACTTTGAGCAGCTGGATGGGTGTTCGGTCGTTATGGGCAACGATCACCCATGTAGCGTGGAGGGTGTAGGTACAATCCGAATCAGGATGTTTGATGGGATGGAAAGGGAGCTGAAAGGAGTGAGGTATGTACCTCAGTTGAAGAGAAATCTAATCTCCGTGGGAACTTTGGAAGCATCGGGCATGATGATATCGGTTCGAGATGGCGATCTCAAGATGATCAAGGGCTCGATGGTTGTGATGAAGGGCGCCCGCCGAGGAAATCTATACTACTTGAAGGGTAGTATGATTACAGATCAGGTGGAGACTTCAAGTACATCAGATGAAGCTGGCCCGGGGATTTGGCAGGAAAAAGCCGGACAAGAAGAAAAATCTTTGCGAGCTCCTGCAAAGATGGAATCACTAGAAGGTGCTGCTACCTGCAAGTCAGAAGGTGGACACAGTGTTCTGGACAAGAAGAAGGTGAGTTTTAGCACCAGTTCTCACCACAATGAAGGTCTTCTTGATCGTGTTCACGTGAGTGTATGGGGACCTGCTAAGACGGCATCGCTTGGAGGTCACAGGTACTTTGTCTCTTTCATTGATTGTTCATCTAGGCAGTTGTGGATATATCCTATGAGACAAAGGGGTGAAGCCCTAGATGTGTTGAGGAAGTGGAGGGGAAGAATGGAGAGGCAGATAGATAGGAAGATAAAGGAGCTCTACATTGGTAATGTTGGAATAGACATTGACCAATTCCTACAGTTTGGCCAGAACACAGGGATTGCTACTCACTTCTCAACAGGTACAGATGGGTTGGCTAAAGAGATAGTCCGTTCCTTGCTGGAGGAGGTTCGGAAGTTATTGTCTAATTCAGGATTGGACAAGTCGCTTTGGACTGAGGCGACTAAGTATGCTAGCCATCTCAGGAGCAGATCGACTGCGATAGGAGGTAAAGCTCCATTAGAAAATTGGTCTGGGAAAACTGCTCAAGATCATGGTTTGCTGCGGGAATTTGGAAGTCCGGCTTACTTCAGTGCCAAGAATGGCAAGGTGAATCCGCGGGCAAAGAGGTTTGTCTATTTGGGCGTCAAGAAGAACAGCTACAGGCTGTGGGATCCCGAAGACAAGAAGATCGTGATGAGCAGGAATGTCACATTTGGAGAGACTTCAGAGTTGAAGTCCATCGTCTCTCAGCAGGTGGAGAGGACGAAGACCAAGGGAAGATTGCAGCGGGTGGAGGTTGATGCTACTCCATCATCTCCAGTTGGTTCGGCATCAAAGGATACTTCAGCGGAGGTGACACCGGGTGGAGTTCATGATACCAAAGGTGATGCTGAACAGGTTGACGACATTGTTGAGGATGTCGAGTTATTTGCAGCCATTGGAACCAAGGTGAAACCACGCTCGTGGTTAAAGAAGCATGAATCTCAAGCTTGTGAACGCGACAAGCTCAAGTTGAAGGCCGTTGCTCTCCATGATGGTCGGGAAGAGGTTCATATGACTCAGTCTAACAGGTTCACTGCTGTAGGAACAGGTACTATTATTGGAGCTTGATGAAGCTCATTTCAATGAACTACGTTTGGCTTTATCCTTTTGGGCAAAGGTACGTAGGCAGCCGTAAAGGCGCAGCCATTGGTGATGCAACTCTTATGAAGCTAATTGGGTTCTCGAGATGTTATTTTGGATCTTCACGTAGAGGTGAAGAGTTGTGGCTGATTGGAGCTTCACGTAGAGTTGGAGAGACTTCACGTAGAGGTGAAGAGACTTCATGTAGAGGTGAAGTGGTGTGGCCAGTTGGATCTCACGTAGTGGTGAGATGGTGTGATCTCGATGAACAGGTTTATCTTCCGGAGAGAAGATGTTGAGCTTGCATAAGGAGTGGTGTGCATCCAGTTGAAGCCGATGATGTTTGGTGTGCTCTACGCAGACTTGGTTGGACCGTCAGTGGAAGACAGGTAGACTAGATAGAGCTAGTCAGTGGAGAGTCAGTGTTGGCTCATAAGGAAGTCTTCATGAGGTCGTGAAGTTGCGGAGAAGGAGCCACAGTTGATGATCGGCAGGTAAGAAAAATTCTCCTATGGTGAAGTGCAGGGAAAACATGTGCGATGTTTTCCAGGAATATATGAGCCAAAGATTCCAAGCCGAGATCGTGTGTCGATTTCGCCGAGATCGTGTGTCGATTTCGTCCGGTGCGCGCAAGCCGAGATCGTGTGTCGATTTCGCCGAGATCGTGTGTCGATTTCGCCAGGTGATAGACTGGGGTTCGTTGGATGTCGGCTCAGATTTTGGAATCTTCGCCGAGGTGGAGAATTGTTGGAAAGAGAGAGATTTTTACTGAGGGAGTTGACCCGGACCGTCAAGGGATAGTCGAGGAAGTCGGCGACAAGAGACGATGGAAGAAACAGCAGAAAACAGCAGCAACAGCAATATCTAGCAGGGTTCGGTCGACCGGCCCGGTCGACCGAAATGCACGACATGCACAGGCCAGGAAGCGGTCGACCGGCCGGTCGACCGAGAAGCCTGACTGTAAACAACCCAACTCTCGGGTTTTCTGGGTCGACCGCCCGGTCGACCGGAAGAGGAAGTCGGTCGACCGGCCGGTCGACCGACAGACGGGTTTGGGCGTAAATCTGCTGCTCCGCAGATTTGGGTATTTAAGGCTGTTTCTGATTTCTAGGGTTTGTAAGCAATCACAAAGGCTGCGGGAAAAGTAAGGCTGCATCTCTCTTGCATTCAAAGAGGTTGCTAGCAAGTTGTAATCTTCCTCAAAAGTAATAATCTCTCCATTGATTGCCCCGAGGACGTAGGCATTCAGGCCGAACCTCGTTAAATCGTGTGTTTTTGTGATTGTGTGTTCTTCTCTTGTGATTTCTGTGATTTTGGGTGTTCTTTGTGGTTGTGGAGATTGGTGTGATTCTCTGTTGGTTGTTGTCGGCGCGCACAACAGTACAAGATGAATCCATATCATATGGAAAATAACAAATAAATATCACTCCCAAAAATCAACTTATGCTAATTGAAACTTTTAAAAACAATAAAAAAAACATGTATATCAGTTTGCAGAAAATAGTCATGCTAATAAATAACCTATTAGAGAAATACTTATCTGGAAAAAATTTGAACCTGTAATTTTGAAATTGTAGTCGTAAAATTCAGCTACCTAGCCGTACTTTTAACTCTTTTAATCCTCAAAAAAAAAAAAATTGGACAACTTTGTTTCATCAAGTTGATTCATCTTGTAGTTCTATTTCTAATTTGAAACTCTGATTTTGGGCTATGGTAAAGAAAAAGAAAAAGAAAAAAAACAGTTAGTATTCATATTTACAACAAATTAATCTCCTTACCTTTATTTATCGATTATGTCCATGAGAACGCTTTCAACTTTCCCAATGGGTTCTCTTCAGAGAAGATTTAGATATGCTCAACTACTTTGTCAACTTCTTATTGAATCTATCCACTTTATTTTTTGCTTTCTTCAATTTTGGTTTATATTTCTTTTGATTTGTCATCTTTAAACTTTTCATGCAACGGATCATCTCATCATCAGCAACATCATGGGGCAAAGCATCTTCAACCTGCAAAGAGACACATCCAATATCTTTAGACAAATACTTGAAATTGTAAAAACTTGGTAATGCTTGAAGTAAAGTCTCTTCAAAATATTGCTCAATTGGTGTCTCATCAAAAATGTAGATACTTAAATCAAGTTTCTTTCTTTCGAAAGAAACTCTAGCTTTGAGTACAATTTTTTCAACTTCAGGTTCTTTACTGCTTGCTGGAAGATCTGGAGAAAGTTCTAGAACAAACAGAGACTTTGGTTCAATAGGAGGACGGATGTCCAGCCGAAAGTTTGGCTGAGTAGCCGATAATTCTTTTTTACTACTGATGAAAATTTTCCAGCAAGATATTATGTCTTCATCTTCTTGTTCTGTGGTCTCTATTTCTAATATCTTCTATATTAAGATAGACTTCTCCTAATTAGAAAACCACTCGAAATCCTCCTTGATGTTTGATTCTTCGTCCTCATGTGTTTCAGCCTCTTCGAAAAATTCTTGTGGTTGCCTCGAGATGATTTCCTCCTTTTGTCCTTCATTATCTACCTTGGAATTACTTTGCAAGGAACGTGAAAACTCCATAAAACTTTTGAAAGTTCTATTTAAGCTTTCCATAATTTCTTTCAAACTGGACTTCTTCTCTTGAGACACAAAGTGTTGACGCTCGATAACATGATGGTTGTTGCTCCACAAAGAATTTTGATGATTTTCTCGAGCAGGATTGTAGATGTAGGTGTTGAGAAAATATGAACAAACCATAGGATCATGATTTCCTCTACACCGCGAACATACATTGGCTCAAATCTTTGTGAGGATCATTGATAGTTGTTGTAGTTCATAGACCTCCGTTTAGAACAAGAGTTCAGCTACCTGGCCGAATTTTTGGCTGCCTAGCCGAACTCTTTGTTCTGTTGAGGTTGAACTCCTTGTAGCCTGTAGAGAAAAAGATTTTTATGTTAAATCTGCAGACAGAATTCAAAGTATAATAGTAATCGATATTATTGATGTTGAAAATTATACAATCCCTGGCAACGACGCCAAGAATTTTCTCTGTGCAGATTTGAATGGCAAGTGTACCAATCGTTAATAAGTAATATAGAGTGAATAGAGTATCATCCCACAAGGATTGTTGTTTCAAGTACCAACTTAATCTTTCCTATTTCTATTTGAATAATTAATTTATTTGGAAAATGTTGTGATTAAAGTACTGCTAAGAAGTTTGATTTAATTATGAAAACAACTAGGGTAATGATTTCGGTAATTGTAATCAGATAAAATATTATGCTTGTGCTAATCCATCATATTCATGCTAACAATCAGAATTTCGTCCTAATCAGTACCTTCTCTCAAATAATATCAGTTATATCTTCTAAATCTAAAATTCACAATCTCTCGATCTAATAGATTGTTAGTTAGAAGATGCATTAAGTATGATGAATATTCTTACCTGATTGCAAAACTCTTACGTCTTAACATTTCGAGTCATGGTTGTTAATCCTAGAAGATTTTACTAAGTTATATCCTCTCAGATTCTAACCTAGCCTTCTGATTAATTGTGCGCACCAATTATAACATAAAGCATAAGATTTAACAACTTAAGCATATAAAAAATGTAAACTTTATAAAACACACAGGAGAATTTCCACATTTAATGTTGCATTTTTTTTGTTCATTTGATATCGCTAATTTGCCAATTTTTGCTCTTTTTCTTATAATTTGCTCTTGACCTAAAATCTGTAAAATAACACTAACAAAATACCCATGCAACATTAAATGTGTAACAAAAGAGGTATAAAAGTGGTACAAAATATAGATGATAATCACAATTAATAGCATACACTAAATGATTTTTTTCTTTAGCAATCAACAATCATTTCGTAAGAACTCAAGTTAATACTAAACACAACTAGAAAACTCCTAACTAGTTTGGACTGATTGCAGGCTTACCGATGAAGCCCGTCAAACAAGCGACTTGGTTCTTTCTCCAAGCCAGGTACTTACTATTTTCAGTTACCCTTTCTAAGCAAGGAAGCTCCTCGGTCCTTTCTCCAGACCAGGTACCGCCGCAATGGCTAAGTCATCCTTTTTAGACAAGGAAGTCCTCTCTCGCGAGCTTAAAAGTGTTCACCGGATTTATCCTACAATGAGTCCATCTAATTGAGCTCGAAAGTCCTTAGGGACTAAGGTCTGGTGAATTTTATTTAAAAAACTTAGGTTAATACAAATAAAGTTGGTAATTTTTGGGCCAAGGAAGAGTGATGAAATCCCTATCTTATGTGTTTATCATTCGTGACCTTAAGATGTGTTAAAATATGAACACAAATAAAATATAACAGTCAATTTTGTGAATTTTCTAAGTGTAAATTGAAAAATGCATGTCCTAAAGAAAATCAATCTCTACTCATGAAACATCATATATTTTTTTAAGTTTTTTTAATTAATGATCTAAAAAGAAAATTAACAAAAAAGAAAGATCTAACCGGATTTACGAATATCAAAAATTTTTAAGTCCTCACTTTTACTCCTCCGGTTTAGCTCTCTTGCACTTATTGTACCAGAGAAAAGAAAAAAAAATTAGTTCTATCTTTAATAAAGAAACAATCAAAAATCTCCCGGGCAACATCGACAAAATTTGATCGCTTTAAGATGGTGTAGTTAAATCTGTAAAAATGATACAAATTAAAATTAAAACTAACTACTGCAAGTGAGTATATAGTAGTGAGCCTGAGTCAAATCCACAGAGAGATTTTTGTTAGCTTTCTTTTCAAAGATTGTTGGAAAAAACAGTTGATGTATTTTTTTGAACTTTTCTAATTTATTAATTATTCGAACTAAAGCAAATATCAAATACTCAAGAGATATCAGTTTCAAACAATTCTTGAGTTTTTATTGCACCTAAATCTCTGGCTTGAAATCATGAAGTCACTTATTTTTTTCTCATTCACTTAGGCATAATCTATCAATTTGTTATGCTAGAAGCACCAATATGTATAGACTATGTCGATGATAATAAAAATAATATTAAGTCAATGTAAGAACAACTTCCTCGAGGCTTTGGTTACTCAGCTTAAATCCTAGGCATAACCTATCTCGGGTTCAATTACTCAAATAATAAAATAATAACAAAGCAAAATCTCACTTATTTAAAAATTAGAATAGTAATCACAGCCATAGAAATTAGATTTCATAATTCAAGAATAATATTTCTACTCACTCATGTTTTTTGCAAGATTAATAAGTAAATCAATCAATTTCATTGCAAAAGAAATGAGTAGTACAAAGATTATATTCCAATTAGAGAGAGAATAAAATAAAATGAGAATAACACAAGTTAAAACACTTTTCTCTCCCTTACAGAGCTCTCCTCTTTTCTGATTTTTGTCGACAGCAAGCCACGAGCTCTCCTTCTCTCTGGCAACGACTGGTAATGTTCTCTGCCCCTTTTATAGACATCGTCGTTTGGAGATTTGATGGTTATTTGAAATTTCAGTTGGGTTTCCGTCTTATCTCTTCAGTATTTCCAATCTCCCAAACTCTTTCCTTATCTCCTTGCTAACTGTCACTTGAACTTATCCAAACCCGCTGGTTTGTGTTGAAATGATTTTGATTTGGATTTTGAGATTTCAATTTTTGATTTGCTTGCGGATAATCAACTATGTTTTGATTTGCTTACTCGGATCAGAGAGTTGATTCTTCTTTTTGTCTTTCGGATTAGGAGTTTGATTTTGTTTTGAATTTTGAATTGTTGCTGAAGCTTGTGGATTGGGATTTTGAATTTCAGTTGGCTTTGGTTGTTACATGCCCGCCACAGGTTTGATGATTTGTTCCAATGGATTTCTGGACCTTGTTCCTCTCTGTTGTCCCTTGTGCTGCTTGGTCGTGCAATGGAGGCTGGTCTTGAGTTTGCTCGGCTATCCTTGGGCTTGAGTTGCTTGCCTCGGTGATCTCCTGTGCTTGGTTACTACCCCATGTGTATGCGGCTGCCCACATTGAGTACACTACTTCTTGTGGTGTGTGGCTGCCCATTAAGCTGATGATGATTCTCAGGCTATACATCAGATTTCTTTTGTTGAGCTATTGAGAAAGGGTTTGAAGCCAATCTCTCATAAATCATAAGTCATGAAATTACAATATCATTGTCCCTCTCGCACAATTTAATTCATAAAAATCATCTAATACAAGTTCCAAGTAGTAGAAAATCTAGACTTACGAAGGAGGTGGGTTCGGGTGGCAGCAGAAGGCATGCGACAGTCTTGGAGGAGAAGCTCGCGCATGGAGAGAGGCGACAACTAGTGAAGGTGAGAGAGATGGCGGCCATGCTTGCAGCAATCCAGTGAGGGGGAGATGGTGGAGATGGAGGCCGGTGGTGGTTGGTAGACCGCTGATGAGGGCAAAGGAGATGGGTTCCCTCTACTGTGAAGGGAAAGAGAAGGAGAAGGAGAAGGAGAAAGAGAGGGTAAGGTTCAGATGGCTTCGCAGATCTCGTGGTTGTGGCGGTGGGTGGCCTATAGGTGAGCGGCAGCGCAAGGAGAGGGTGTTGGGAGGAGCAATAATGATGGGTCTCGGCGTCGCTCAGGGGCAGCCAAGGAGGAGGCTCCAGCGGCGATTGCAAGAACGACAGAGGGAGAGGTGAGCAGGTGGGTGTGGGAGAGAGGAGATAGAAGACATGGAAGGAGGTAGCACAGAGATCAGACGAAAAGGGAGCGAGAAACAGCGCATGGAGCAGGCCAGAGGTGCTCCCGGTCGACCTCCCGGTCGACCGTTGGAGGAGGCCGGTCGACCGGCCCGGTCGACCGGCGTGCACGGGCGTGCACAGGAAGGAGCGGTCGACCGGCCCCGGTCGACCGACTGAAGTGGCTCTGCTCTCGGTTGGGCGTGGTCGACCGGGCCGGTCGACCGTGGCATGGGTCGGTCGACTGGCCGATCGACCGACAGGCGCGTCTGGACTTTCCTTTTAGGATTCGAATTCCTTTTCTGGATGGGATTGAATCCAACCTGGATTTCCATAAATTCAGGGACTCTGTGGTTATAAATAGAGGATAGAGGCCTCATGTATTGTATCCCAAGAAATATCTCTAAGAATTCCTCCCTCTTGTATTAGTTGTATTGATTGTTGAATCAATAAGATCTCTCTCCCCCTTGCCACGAGGACGTAGGCACGTTGCCGAACCTCGTTAAATTTGCGTGTTGATTGCTTTTCTCTGTTGGTTGCTGTTTCTGCTGTGTTGGTTGTTTCTCTGGCTGCATCGAGTCTCCGCCAGTTTGGCGGATTCCTCAAAGGTGGTTGTTGTGTCTCTTCTTTCGCGAACCGCTGCACAAATGAGTGGTGTCAGGGGGCACAACAAGTGGTATCAGAGCATCCCAGGTTCGAAGTGGGATCATCTGTTGATTCAAGGGCATCAGTTGCTGTTTGGCGGAGATCGTGTGTCGATCTCGGAGCGACGTTGGGACTGTTTGTGGGATCGTGTGTCGATCTTAAAACAGCGTGTAGTTTGCTTGAGGAATCAAGTTGGAGGAGTAAATAGTTTCGAAAACTCTTCGAGGGTTTCGCGTGGAGGTAAAGATCCTGTCTTTATCTAGTTTGTTTTATCTAACTCCGTTTGTTTCCGCATTGTTTTGAGGAATCAGTTGAGAAGATGACTGGAGAAAGTACATCGGTGAGATCGATGAATCCACATCTAAGGATTGATGTGGTGAAGTTCAACGGCACGAACAACTTTGGTATGTGGAGGTGTGAGGTTATGGACGCGCTGACGGCATCAAACCTCGAAGACACTCTACGGTTAGAGAAGAAGCGCACATCAATGACGGAAGAAGATTGGGACAAGTTGAACTGTTCAGCGTGTGGCTTGATCAGGTCTTGTCTGACACAAGACATCAAGTATCAGGTGTTGCATGAGACATCTGCGAGGCAGCTGTGGGAGATCCTGGAGAGGAAGTATCTGACGAAGAGCATAGAGTCGCAATTGCAGTTGAAGAGTAAGATCTATAGGTTTCAGATGCAAAGAGGAGGCTCCGTCAATGAACACTTGAACCGCTACGCGAAGCTTCTTACAGATCTAGTTAACGTGGATGTGGGGCTAGTGAAGAGGATAAGGCGGTAATTCTTTTGAACTCTCTTCCTAGGGAAGAGTATAAGGCCTTTACTCTTTCTTTTCTAAATGGAAGACAATCCCTTAACTACGATGAGGTGTCTGCTGCACTTGTGAGTTATGAAGTAAGGAGACAGGACCGACTGTCTTCTTCGGGAAGCACAACAGCAGAGGCATTAGAGGTAAGAGGCAGAAGTTCTAATAGGAAGGGAAGAGATGATCGGGGGATATCAAAGTCCAGATCAGGCTTCAGAAATCTGAAGAAGAATCAGTGTGCCTTGTGCAAGGTACTAGGACACTGGAAAGCTGAATGCCCGAAGGCCAAAGGTAAGAAGGTGGAGTCTAAGACTGAGGCAAATCTTGCAAAGGTGGTCAGTACTCAAGGCAGTACCTCACAGGTAGATGGATCAGACTCGGACTCATCGGTATTCTCTCTCTCTGTTACTACCCCTACTGTTTGTAACTCAGATAATGCTGAGTAGATCTTGAATAGCGGAGCCACCTATCATGTGTGCCCGAATAAGGCCTGATTTTCTAGTTTTGAGAAGCTAGATGGATGTTACACGGTCATGGGAAATGATCATCCGTGTAATATAGAAGGGATGGGTACAGTCCGTATCAAGATGGATGATGGGATAGTAGGAGAATTGAAGGAGGTAAGGTACGTACCTCAACTTAAAAGGAATCTTATCTCTGTTAGCGTTTTGGAAGCATTGGGTCTTGTGATATCTGTACGAGATGATGTTCTCAAGATGATCAAAGGCTTGATGGTGGTGATGAAGGGCGTCCGCTGGAACAATCTCTACTACTTGAAGGGTAGTATGGTTACAGGTCAGGTGGAGACTTCTAGTTCTTCAGATGATAGTTGCAAGAAGGTCTGGCAGGTGAAGGTCGGATAGGGAGGAGAAAAGTCTTTGCAAGCTCCTATAAAGAAGGGATCAATGGAAGGTGCTGCTACCTGCAACTTGGAGGGTGAACACAGCGTTCTGGACAAGAAGAAGGTGAAATTCAGTACGAGTACTCACCGCTCAGAAGGTCTTCTTGATTGTGTTCACGTAAGCGTTTGGGGACCTGCTAAGACTGCATCGCTTGGAGGTCACAGGTACTTTATCTCTTTTGTTGATAATTTATCTAGGCATTGTTAGATATATCCCATGAGATAAAGGTGTGAAGCCCTAGATATGTTGGTGAAGTGAGAGGAAGAATGGAGAAGCAGATAGGCAGGAAGATCAAGGAGCTACAGATTGGTAATGTTAGAAGAGACATGAACCAATTTCTACGATTTGGCCAGAACACCGGTATTGCTACTCACTTCACAAGAGGTATCATGGGTTGGCTAAGGAAGTGAACCGTTCCTTCCTGGAGAAGGTTCGGTGGTTGTTGTCTAATGCAGGATTAGACAAATCGTTTTGGGCTGAGGCGATTGTGTATGCTAGCCATCTCATAAATGGATCGACTGCGATAGGAGGTAAAGCTCCATTGGAAATTTGGTCTGAGAAAACTGCTCAAGATCATGGTTTGCTGCGGGAATTTGGAAGTCCGACCTACTTCAGTGCCAAGAATGGCAGGGTGAATCCGCGAGCAAAGAAGTTTGTGTTTTTGGGTGTCAAAAGGAATGGCTACAGGTTGTGGGACCCCAAAAATAAGAAAATCGTGTTGAGTAGGCATGTCACATTTGGAGAGATTTCAGTGTTGAAGTCCACCGTCTCTCAGCAGGTGGAGAGGACGAAGACCAAGGAAGTATCGTAGCGGGTGGAGGTTGATGCTACTCCACCATCTCCAGTTGGTTCGGCATCAGAGAAACTTCATCAGATGTGACACCGAGTGGAGATCATGTAGCCAGGGTTGATGCTGAACAGGTTGAAGACATTGATCAGAATGTCGAGTTGTTTGCAGCCATTGGAACCAAGGTAAAACCACACTCGTGGGTAAAGAAGCATGAATCTCAAGCTTGTGATCGCGACAAGCTCAAGTTGAAGGCCGTTGTTCTCCATGATAGTCGTGAGGAGGTTCATATGACTCAACCAGATAGGTTCGCTGCTGCAGATCCAGGTACAAGTGCTTGAGCTTGATGGAGCTCATTTGAATGAACTACGGTTGGCTTGATCCTTTGGACAAGGTACGTAGGCAGCCGTAAAGGCGCAGCCATTTGGTGATGCAACCCGTATGAAACTATTTGGGTTCTCGAGAAGCTGAGTGGAACTTCACGTAGAGGTGAAGAATTGTGGCCGATTGGGGCTTCACGTAGAGGTGGAGAGACTTCACGTAGAGGTGAAGTGTTATGGCCGGTTGGACTTCACGTAGAGGTGAGGTGTTGTGATCTCGATGAACAGATTGATATTCTGGCGAGAAGATGTTGAGCTTGCATAAGGAGTGGTGTGCATCCAGTTGTTGAAGCCGATGATGGTGTTCGGTATGCTCTACTCAGCTTGGTTGGACCGTCAGCTGAAGACAAGTAGACTAGATAGGTTAGTCAGTTGGAGAGTCAGTGTTGGCTCATGATGAGTTCTTCGTGAGGTCGTGAAGTTGCAGAGTAGGAGACACGTTCGGTGATCGGCATGTATGGAAGTTCTCCTAAGGTGAAGTGTATGGATGGCATGTGTGGTGCATCCCAGTTGATAGCTGAGCTATAGATTCCAAGCCGAGATCGTGTGTTGATTTCGCCGAGATCGTGTGTCGATTTCGCCGAGATCGTGTGTCGATTTCGCTAGATGATAGACTGGAGTTCGCTGGAGATCGGCTCAGATTTGGAAAATCTTCACCGAGGTGGAGAATTGTGGGAGAGAGGAGAGAGAAGAGATGGAAGGAGGTAGCACAGAGATCGGACGACAAAGGAGCGAGAAACGGCGCATGGAGCAGGCCAGAGGTGCTCCCGGTCGACCGGTGGAGGAGGCCGGTCGACCGATCGACCGGCGTGCACGGGCATGCACAGGAAGGAGCGATCAACCGGCCCCAATCGACCGACTGAAGTGGCTCTGCTCTCGGTTGGGCGCGGTCGACCGGGCCAGTCGACCGTGGCATGGGTCGGTCGACCGGCCGGTCAACCAACATGCGCGTCTAGACTTTCCTTTTAGGATTCGAATTTCTTTTCTGGATGGGATTGAATTCAACCTGGGTTTCCATAAATCTAGGGACTCTGTGGCTATAAATAGAGGCTAGAGGCCTCATGTATTGTATCCCAAGAAATATCTCCAAGAATTCCTCCCTCTTGTATTAGTTGTATTGATTGTTGAATCAATAAGAACTCTCTCTCTCTCTTGCCCCGAGGACGTAGGCACGTTGCCGAACCCTCATTAAATTTGCGTGTTGATTGCTTTTCTCTGTTAGCTGTTGTTCTTGCTGTGTTGGTTGTTTCTCCGGCTGCATCTAGTCTCCGCCAGTTGGGCAGATTCCTCAAGGGTGGTTGTTGTGTCTCTTTTTTCGCGAACCGCTGTGCACAACAAGTGGTGTCAAGGGGCACAGCAGTGGGGAGGTCGGCTAGGGTTTTGCAGGGTGAGGGAGGATGGGAGAGAAATGAAGAAGAAAAGGGATATATAAGGGGAAGTTGGGCCGGGTCTCATTGGGCTAAGGTAAGAAAACAAAGGAAAATGAAATAGGGGAATTGGTTTGGGAAATAAAAATAATAATAGTAACAATGACAATTGTTAATAAATTTTATAATTTTTCCATAATAACAATAATAATTTATAATGTTAATACCAATAATTAAATAATTAGTAATAATAATTTAAAATAATAAAATAAATGTCTACTAATAATTATTATTAATAACTGATTGAGGAAAAACAGAAATATAGTTTAAGGGTTAGAAGGATATTATCTGAATGGATGCGTGTCTCTGTCTTTCACAATATATCCACGGTAGCAAGGGCTCTGCGGGTCGAATCCCCAGGGAGGAATGCGATAGAAGTTTTTCGTAACGAATTCTCTAACAATTAGCTTGTAAAAGAAGAAATTGTTTGTAAGCAAATATTTTAAAATAGATAGAATAAATATAGCCAACTAATCATCTATCACAACCAAACACTAGTCTATCAAGAATAAATATCATGTTGAATCTATAAGGATTAAACCTAGATTATTGCTTCAAATCTAAGAAAGAAAAGTAAGAAAGAGATTAAACCCTGTTGCCAGTACACTAGATAAAACTAAGCAGGTTTATCAAAGTCCCAAAGTATAGTTTAAGAAAAGTAATTTTAACTTAACATTAAACCATCAAAGCATCTAAGTATAAACCAAGGATAATTATTAAATAGTATACCCTAAATCTAGCTTAACTCAATCATGACTAGTCTTTTCAAGAATTATTTAATTACCCTAGGTTTTTTAACATGCATAGAGTTCAATCAACTTATCTTCATAGATCTAGGTTTTAATTAGTGGAGAGATTAGCAAGCTATTAAGAAATTAGTTACACATAATTATGGTGGAATTAAAACATGGTAAAAGATTGCATAAAATAGATGAAACGAAAATAAAAGAAACACAAATAATAATAAAAAACAAAGAGATTGAAAGAAAAGAATGACCTTTTATTAAGTCTGTCACTAACTCAGTACAAATCTTTCTCCTTTCTTCAACTCTTCTTCAAAGTAAAAAAATAAAAACTAGAAAAGTACAAGTAAATTTGGAAAGAAAAGAGAATCTAAAGAAACCCTAAACTTGAGCTTCTGAGATCTGCGCTTCCTCTATTGCTATGCAGGGGTATTTATTGGAGAAAACTAGAGGGATGAGAAGTGTATAGGAGGAGAAAAAATATCTCTGAATTTGAATTCTTCTTTTATCTCCAAACTTGTTTTGACTTATCCGTAGAAGTTCAATTCTGTCCTGCAACTTGTTATATCACTGAATATGACTTATTAGCGGACTGAATTGGAAAGTTTGATCAACATAAGAGTTGTAGTCCTTCAAATCTTCTTTATGGAGCATCTTGAATCATCAAATTTGAGTTTCGATAGAGAAAGTTATGATTGAAATACTAAAGGGTGTCCAGTCTGAATCCGAATTAAATTCAGATTTTCTCTCCTTTATCTTCATCTTGTGGTGCAAACAACCTGTTTCAAATAGAAGTCCATCTCTATTCTATTCTTAATTAGAATGATGATTCATTTTGTTATATCTTTCTCCTCCTCTAGATTTAAATAGCAAGAGTCCCACTTTATCCTTCTCTTTAGCAATTAGGAGTTCTATTTTATCCTTCCTCTTCCTCCCTTAGATTTTAAAATTCAAGTTTAGATTTGGTTAGATAAGGTAGAAACTTCTAAATTACTACAATTAATGTTTCATGTGGGCTTGTGGACTTTTTGGGCTTTAATTGGGCTTCATTTATTTTTTTTTTAATTACTCAAGGTGTGCACACATTAAACAATAAAACATTAGTAATAGTGCCTAATAAAAGAATAAATAAGAAAATATGATGATAAATGTGATAATAAATATGCATTTTTTACTACCTATCACACCCCCACACTTATCTTTTTGCTCGTCCTCAAGTAAAAATAAAAAAAAAGGAAAAGAAAATAAAAACTAACCTATTCTAACTCACTTTTGTAGGAATCACGATTGTACTTAGCACGTGCAACAAGCCGTTAAACCTCTAGGTTACCCTAGAGGACGAGTGTTGTCTCGTGAGGGTTTTCAGCGAATTACACCCACAAAATCCATAAAAGGAAAATGTTAAAAATTTAATTAATTTTATTATTTATTTATTTATTTTATTTTGAAAAAGGAAAGAAATATTTGAAATATATTTGAAGAAACTAAGTAATCTATAAGTTTTAAGATTATCATTTTTATTCATTTTTTAACTTAGTCTTTATACAACAATTTGTCATCAATTTTAGGTAAGGATTAAAATTGAATTTTTGTATAGTCTCTTTCGTTACCCTAAGTCATATGCATCCTTGTGAACATGAAAATCTTTACTAGGGATTCTTTAACTTGGACTCCCATGCCTCTTTATTATATATTTTTATATATATATCTATTTTTTTTAAAATGTATAACTCATCTAATTTTCTTTTGTATAAGTATCAAGGCTTCTTGAGGCCCTTATACCTAACTAATTGACTATTAGATGTGTTAGTACATATATAGATAATATTTCTTAGTTTTTTTAGGCTTTCTAATCCACCCATGTAGCGAGCCTAAGGTCGGTGACTTCCAAACCGGTCGGTTTTAGGGCACCGGCTGAGAAAACACCCCTACGGACTTAAGGATTCGAGTGAATTAGGCCACAAAACTAAGGACTTTATTTATAAAATCACTTTTAGGCGTGTTATGCTTCTTGAGAAGCATGTATCCAGCTTAATCAGTGAATTTTTTTATTTTATATATATATATATATTTTATTTTAGTTTTTTTTATAAGGCACAAGAGTCTTTGTCTTAGAATCCTTGATGTGTAAGTGTATTAGGTATGCAAATTTCATTAAGGTAAAAATCAAGACTAATTAATTATTCAATTTTTTTCCTATACCTAAAAAATTCAACAATTTATTTTATTTTGACCAAGTTTTTAGAAATCCTAATCATGATTTTTTCTAATTTTTAAGATTAACTTAGATTTCTTTCAAAAGATAAGTCAAAATATTGTTCTCTTTTTCAAAAAGTTTTTTTTTTTAAAAAAAGAATTTAGTTAGTATCTACCTATGTTAGTATGTTAGTATCTACCTATGTTAGTATGTTAGTAAATCCTCCCCCACACCTATCTCATGCATTGTCCTCAATGTATGAATGAATGCATGTATGCATGAAAAAGAAGAAAGGGAAGGCAAAATGTGACCTCAAGGTGGTGGTTCCGGTGGTGGTCTGATTGGTCCACGAAATACGGCCCAATCGAATTTTTGTGGAGTACGGAGGAACCCACCAGAAATCTCTCTTAGATAACCCACTAAAATTATGTATGTATGAACATTTTTTATTAAAAATTTAACCCTATCTAATTTCCAAATTCCATAATTAATTTCGGAGTCAATTTTGTCAACCGCTTTGTCCCAAAATGGAGTGTGAAAAGATAGAATGATTGACTTGGACTTAGGAAGTATGGGAACTAATACCGACTCAGGAAAGTAACTTAAGTCAAGTAAAGGTTCAGGAGTCATGCTTGATTCAGGAAATGGGTCCAAATCAAGAAGTTGAAACTCAAGTCCACATTCATTTTCCCACAATGGAATGTGACTTAATATTGGTGATTCAAGTTCAAGAATGACAGGTGTGAGAATCAAAACTGATTCTAAAATATTACTCAAATCGGGTAATAAAACAGGAGTCAATATTGATTCGAGAATTTGAACTGGATCACAAATTTGAGAATCTAGGTCACATTTCTCATTGAGTTCAATTTCATAAAAATGAGAACTGGCCAATTTGTCAATGGGACTTTCAAAAGTATGAAATTGGTCAAGTTCAATATGATGATCATAAAGATTGGCGATTCAATTTCATGATGAATTGGCACAAGATCCAATGTTGACTCGGGAAAAATATTAAAATCAGGTGAAGACACCGGAGTCATTATTGAATCAGGAAGTAGAATTGAATCATTAAGTTGAGGTTCAGGATTATATTCATTCTCCAGTTCTATTTCAGGAAATGAATAACTTGCCAAACTGTCAATGTCATTTTCAAAATTTGGAGTTTGGGCAAGTTCAAATGATTGTAATGAAATGGAATCTTGTTTTTCAAAACAAGATGACTCTTCGGCTCTAACAGAATGGTTAGCGACATCAGAAATGGTCAAACAGTGAGAGTGGAGAGTTTGGACCATTAGATCTATGTCAAGATTACGAGCGATTTTAGCCTGAGTCATGGCTTCAAGCATCTTTTCATAGTCGATTGGTTCATCGTTTTATTGTGATTGGACTTGAAAAGATGAAGTGTTGTTGTGAAATTCGTGGTGAAATTGTGAGTCCGTCAGATTCTATGATTGTTGCTTAGATCACGCATAATCATTTCCAAGATTGAAGGTTTTCTATTATGTTATTGTTGTTTGGACTCACGCATACTCATTTCCATCATTTCCAAGATTGATGGTTTTCTATTTTGAACTGGTGGTTGTGAGTATGAATCTTGGAAATATTGTGGACAAGGTGGATAAGGAGGACAAGTTGGTTGAAAATTAGACTTGGGGGAGGTGAATCCCCATTGATTGTTTTGAAAATTATGGTCATAAGATTGGGGTCATGGGTTATATTGATTTTGATAAGACCACTCCAACACACTAGGTTGGTTAAAGTTATGATATGCCGGGTTGGTAATATCTAAAAAAGAAGGTCGGGGTGTAATTTAGATTACTATTAAAATTGAAAAAATTATTGTTATAAGCCATATCACACAAGAAATATTAAAAACAAATAAAGAAAAAAAATTCTAACCTAAGTTAGGGTAAATCTTGACCTAGACGACTCCTAACTTTAGACTGTCTTTAGGAGGTATATTGTTGACCTTAACCACAAGTTAATTGGCCAGGTAGGTGGCAAGGTTGGTGGGAGGTTATGCGTCAAAGACGTTCCTTAATTAAGTAACAACCAACTTCGGGCTTTCGGCCCTTAATCCCCTTCCTAGACACCGATTTGGCAAGAGTTAATTTCGAACAACTTCCTCCTTCAGCCAATCTCCTAATGAGTCCGAGTTAATCTAAGGCCAGCGTCTAGTCAATTTTTATTTTTAAGGTTAGGGTTATGAGTGCGACGGAGATAATTTGTGGGCCAAGGAAGGGTGATGAAATCCCCACCTTATCTTGTTTATGGATTTTGCCCTTAAATTGATTTAGTGCACATGTAAAGAAATAGATAAGTAGTCACTCAAAAGCAGTAAATCAGCCAAGGGTGCTTCCTAGTCTATATGCAATGCGAACGTATCTTGTCTCCAGCACTCTTCAACAGAAATTAAAAAAATTAAACAGACACGTGCCTATGATGCAAGAGTCTAATTTTTTTTATTTATCAACTAATAGGTTACTGTTAATTAGTTAGCAGTATGCAGGGTGATCACAGAGAAAACTTATCAGAGCAGTAAATAGAACTTGCAATTTGCAGCAACCTGCAAAAAGTTCAGTCAGTAATTCGCTACTATAGCCGCGGATCCGTGGCTATTGCCGCGTTTGCGCGGCTAGATAGTAGGCTCTGCTGCTCTGCCTTTTAGGGCAGAGGCACAGAGTTACTATATATCCTTAGCTGCAGCTCCTGTTATCAGATCCAGCAAAAAAAATAAATAAATAATTAGTTTTTTTTAGAGAATATCGTACCGTTCCCTCCCCGGCAACGACGCCAAAATTTTTGATTGAGAAAAAACAGAGATATAGTTTAAGGGTTAGAAGGATATTATCTGGATGGATGCGTGTCTCTGTCTTCCATAATATATCCGCGGTAGCAAGGGCTATGCGGGTCGAATCCAGGAATGCGATAGAAGCTTTTCGGAACGAATTCTCTAACAATTAGCTTGTAAAAGAAGAAATTGTTTGTAAGCAAATATTTTAAAATAGAAAGAATAAATATAGCCAACTAATCATATATCACAACCAAACACTAGTCTATCAAGAATAAATATCATGTTAAATCTATAAGGATTAAACCTAGATTATTGCTTCAAATTCAAGAACGAAAAGTAAGAAAGAGATTAAACCCTGTTGCTAGTACACTAGATAAAACTAAGCATTGGTTTATCAAAGTCCCAAAGTATAGTTTAAGAAAAGTAATTTTAACTTAACATTAAACCATCAAAGCATCTAAGTATAAACTAAGGATAATTATTAAATAGTATACCCTAAACCTAGCTTAACTCAATACATGACTAGGCTTCAAGAATTATTTACTTACCCTAGGTTTTTTAACATGCATAGAGTTCAATCAACTTATCTTCATAGATCTAGGTTTTAATTAGTTGAGAGATTAGCAAGCTATTAAGAAATTAGTTACACATGATTATGGTGGAATTAAAACATGATAGAAGATTGCATAAAATAGATGAAACGAAAATAAAAGAAACACAAATAATAATAAAAAAACAAAGAGATTGAAAGAAAAGAATGACCTTTTATTAAGTCTGTCACTAACTCAGTACGAAGCTTTCTCCTTTCTTCAACTCTTCTTCAAAGTAAAAAAAATAAAAACTAGAAATGTACAAGTAAATTTGAAAAGAAAAGAGAATCTAAAGAAACCCTAAGCTTGAGCTTCTGAGATCTGCCCTTCCTCTGTTGTTATGCAGGGGTATTTATAGGAGAAAACTAGAGGGATGAGAAGCATATAAAGATAGGAGGAGAAAAATATCTCTGAATTTGAATTTTTCTTTTATCTCCAAACTTGTTTTGACTTATCCGTCGAAGTTCAATTCTGTCCTGCAACTTGTTATCATGTTGACCGCTGAATATGACTTATCATCCAACTGAATTGGAAAGTTTGATAACCATAAGAGTTGTAGTCCTTCAAATCTTCTTTCTGGAGCATCTTGAATCATCAAATTTGAGTTTTTATAGAGAAAGTTATGATTGAAATACTAAAGGGTGTCCAGTCTGAATCCAAATTAAATTCAGATTTTTCTCTCCTTTATCTTCATCTTGTGGTGCAAGCAACCTGGTTCAAATAGAAGTCCATCTCTATCCTTAATTAGAATGATGATTCATCTTGTTATATCTTCCTCCTCCTCTAGATTTGAATAGCAAGAGTCCCACTTTATCCTTCTCTTTAGCAATTAGGAGTTCTATTTTATCCTTCCTCTTCCTCTTTTAGATTTTAAAATCCAAGTTTAGATTAGGTTAGATAAAGTAAAAACTCCTAAATTACTACAATTAATGTTCCATGTGGGCTAGTGGTCTTTTTGGGCTTTTGGGCTTTAATTAGGCTTCATTTATTTATTTTTTAATTACTCAAGGTTTGCATACATTAAACAATAAAATATTAGTAGTAGTGCCTAATAAAAGAATAAATAGGAAAATATGATGATAAATGTGATAATAAATATGCACTTTTTACTACCTATCAATAACTTATATGAAATAATGATTAAATCTCCTATTACAATTATATAAATGCCTATTGACAATAAAAATAACAAATTATAAACAATAATAGAAATGGCAGTTATTACCGGTAATGGTTTAATTTATTTGTAAAAATAATGGAATGTTAAGTTATAAAAGAATTTAATCAATAATAATAAGTAAATCTAAATAAATATTTAAAATATTAATACCGTATTGTTAAATAGGGGATATTACACAAGTACAAGTAGGGATTAAATAAATAGTAACTACAAGCTAATAAAGAGAAAGAGGACAACGCACTAGGATTTAACGTGACTCGGTTAATGTGACCTACGTCCACAGGAGAAGACAACAAGAGAAATCACTAATCAAGATGGGAGAATACAAGAGATTACAATTCTAAGCTCACTCAAACTCAAACCCAGAATACCTAATTTATAATAGGTATAAAAACAAAGAAGAGAAGAAATGAGAGTGTACAAAAGTTTTGAAACTTACTCTCTTGTTCTGCAATTTCATCTCCCGTATCCCTCCCTTTATATAGGGAACATCCATCAACATCCAACACCAACCCTATCAGCCCTCCTACAAGTCTTATTTAGTGGGCTGATTAAGACTCTTCATGCATGCCCAATTAAGACTCTTCATGCATGCTTCATTAGCATTTGATGGGCTGATTTAAAACATAGGGTGATTAAGATCTTCATAGGGTGGCCAATCTTGACTTTTAGGGTGTCTTGAAATTCAATAATTGTAGGCTATCTTTGTCTTCATTCAAGACATATTAACACTGAATATATAGAGATTACAATTACATGATAAGAACTCGTAATACAATTAGCATTATGTAACGCTAATTCTAACACTACTCTTTAACAGACTTCTTGCGCAGTCTTTGTGTAAGTGTATGATTCAATTTTCAATTTTCGCTTCGATTTAGGTTCGGATTGGTTTTGTTTTGGCATTGGCAACAACAATTCAAAAGTTTTACAACATTATTTTCAATATTTCAATGGTTTTAGTATTTATTTTTTAATTTTTGTTAGACAAATTTTCGATGTCATACAATCATGAGATTAAGGGGGGGACGTTAGATATAATAGATAAATTTGATTATAGAGGCATAATTGTATTCAGAGTCAAACACAATCATAATTATAAGTCATATTTGAGTATTTTATCTTAATGAGATGTCCGCTCATAGTTTTATATAATTGTATTTTGTAATTCTTCTCAGTATCAACAAAAATGTAGTCTTATTGATGCAAAAACAACAAGATTATGACGTATCTGTCATCGTTGGAGAAGCCATGCCAACTCGATATAGATCCAGTAGTTTAACATGTCACATCATTTTCATTGATTAACTAACTGCATATTCATCTTACGATATGGATTATATATCTTTTTCCTACTTTAGATGTATTGTCATTGACATTCAAATGCAGATACATGCACACACATAGCCACCCATTTACCGACTCACTCATGCACTTACACCCATGACGTCATTTCCCCATCCCTCATGCTTACACACATAGACACGCGCACATAAACTCGGATTGTGTGTCCTACTTAAGGTATGGATTTCAGTATATATATCCACATCTAAATTAGGATATGGATACTGTATCCTTGTCCGGATTTAGATATGAAATCCTTATCCAGATTTGGACACAAATACTGTATTTGGATATTGTGTAAGGTTTCATATCCATACCGAGTCTCAACACATATTCTATATCAATATTAGGATAAGAACACGAGATTTCTATAGATGCTAGGATACCGAGTTAGAATCTAAGTGCGTATTAAATGTATTACGGCACAGATTTTGTATTCATATCCTAATTTAGATACAAAGCCCATATTAGCATTCATTCATGGATATCCAGCCACCCACTCACTCACCTATCACTCACGCAGTATACTAACATACGGCATGAATCTCAGCAGTGATTCACGGTTTGACAACCGGGAACAATTTTAAAGTTAAAGGTTACAACAGAAAAGGTGCACTTTTATGTTAAGGTGGAGAAAACTGGCACATCATATTGTCCCCTGTGTGAATAACATACAAGACGGTTGGGCCATGCTTCCAAGACTCAAATTTGACAAAAAATTGTAGTATTTAACTTTAATCTGTAAATACACATGTCAACGTGTAAGTGATTGTACAAACTAATTGAATCAGAATGCTCAGTAGCTACAAATAACTTGTTGATTAAATCCTACAACATGTGAAGAACAATGGGAGTGATGATGTTTGAATATAGAGTCTAACAACACCCTGTCCAGATCCTTAGACCCTCCCCTTCTATGCAAAGATAAAATATACTCCATGAACATTGCATCACAAAACAATGTGATAGGCCCATCACATGTAGTCCGGACTAATCTTCAGACATCTTGAGGAGCTCTACAAAGATAATGCTTTCAAGGTATCCCAAAGGAACCATGACCCTCTTACTATCCGAGGTGTATACAACAAAGTGGCCCTTATCGGCAACTGATTTACTGCACACGTCGGGATCCAGTTGAGCATCAATCTGTGTTGCCAAGGCTCTTCTGCCCAAGGAAGCTATCCTGTGTCACTTCCTTACCATGTCAATAAGCCTCTTGGGGTTCACCAATGCTGATTTGTAGAGCTACAAACTTGTTTAAAACCTAATTATTTGCTTTGTGAATATGTGATTGTGATGAGAAGAACGGCAGCTATGACCATCTACTTATAGGGATAAAAATTGGCCCTTCGACAAGCTGTGCAATTCTGTGTGCTGTTGAGGAGAGGAAACAAAGCCATGTGCTTAGTTAATTTGAAGATTCCATTTGAAGTGAGATGTTTGGATTTTGTTAGGCCATTGTTTTCTAAAGGAGCAGACACAAGTGAATGGTTAGTAATGTGTTTCCTTCTGTCCTTCTTGGCAGCATGACATGGTGGCTCTAGCCAATAACATTGCTGATTGGATTTGGAGTTGCAATATGTCTGGACTTTGGTAATGCTTCATTTCGTGAGGTGGGCAGGAATTGGCGTCCCATATGTAGAGATTGGTGGTAGGCCACATGAAATATAAATGAGGGTAGAACATAAGCTTCTGTTGTAAAATCACTAGGCCTTGTTAGAGTTACATTGACAGAGTAGACATGGGTCATGCTATTTATGTATGGCTCTTTGAAGGGCCACTATTTTGTGACATTGTCTCTCTTGATGGGCGACCCATTTGTTTAGGAACGGAATGCAGCACTTAAATTGACAGATAAAGATAGATATACCTATTAATTTAGGGATCCTTGAAGGGCCATGCTTGTGTGCTGTTGTCTCTCATAATTTCGTCTTTTGTTAACCAAGTGAGATACAGATCTTATCTTTGAGTGTTGAAATCGAAGTAGTCTTTACTCTTTTCTTAAAGCTTCATGAGAGAGGGGGAAGAGCCATGGTTAGTAAAATTCATAAGATAATACTGAAAGTAGCTTACTGTCCTGTGTTGGTCTCTCATTTCTTGGGTTCTTACACCCTCATTTTCTGGCTTTCTGATGACATATATCGCAATCTATGAACCTGCTGTCAACGCGAGTTTAAAACACTTCACAGATAGAGACTATCTGAACAATGTGAGTTCTTTTTTCCTTTTTCCTAAACGGTTTATACTTTTCTTTCAGAATTCTCTTGAATCAAGTGAAGTATTACTTGTTGGGTACAATAGCAACAGTTTGTTCTCCATTTGCTGATTAGAACTTCAGTGGCAGTGGGATAGCTTTGGGTTGGTCCTAGCAATTTGCAAGTCTTAAGTCTAAACTTCTGTGAACAAGTCACTGAATTTTTACTTTAATACAGTGGAATTACAAACTTCCAATAGTTGAAAAAGTGCCACTGGTGTTCCATTAGGTGGAATTAAGAGGGCAGCAGGATTACCTAACAATTACAATATGTATTCACAATTGAAAAAGTTCTTTTGGCACCAAAACAATATTTACTGAAAGAATATTACTAGGGCATAGCTAGAACCTTTGTAATTATGAGCACATAAAGTAACTTCAAACACATATTCTCCGGAAAAAAATGTAACGACCCGAATCTTGACTCTTACGGAATAAGGAATCGCTACTCCTTGGCTATATAAAAACTCCAATAATAAATAATTTCATCCACTTATCTGTCCAAAGAATAAACATATTCTCTTTAAATTATATAATCACCAAGTAGTACAAATTAATTTCCAGATAAAATGCCTTCTTCCATGCGCCGATGATATATTTTTGAATCCATTTGTGCCTAAAGACCTCAATATTTCAAGGTAAGCCCGATATCTTCTATCAAATCCAAACGTGTTATTCTTGCCAATCAAAGTGTAGAGGGGAAAGGAGTTACAACTCTCTGAGTAAATGTATCATGACAGGTAATTTATATAAGGGTAAATTGCAAAAAGACTCCCTGTACTATTGAACATGTAACTAATAATCTCTAACTAGGTTCTTAGTAGAAATACACCCACACCTAGCAGTTAAGGTCAAGAATTATTTTATATTTCTAATTTTACCCCTCTTTTTTCTCTCTTTTGCTTCTCTTTCTCTCTTCTCTCTTCTTAAATTATCACTCCTATTATAAATCTCTCCCCCTTCTCCTTCCATCTTTTTCATTTATTTTTCCCCCTCCATCTGTCTTTCTTTCCCCTAACCGATACCAAATTGCACTAGCAGTAAGTGCATCAAGTTGCAGTAGTGGAAACTTAAAGAGGATTTTGGATTTGAATTTGGAGAAAGATTTGAGTTTTGGAGAGAAAAGAAGACTAGGTTTGGAGAGAAAACAAGTTTTAGGGTTGGGTTTAGATTTTGAAAGAGAGAGTAGGGTATTAGTTTGGGGTTTGGATCTCTATTTTGAAGAGGAGGAGGGTTTTCTTTGAAGGAGATTGAGTTTATTTGAAGGATGGGTTTTGAAAAGAGCTATGAGGAAGGAGTGAAAAAGAAAAGAGGAAGATGAGGAGGGTGGGGGGGAGAGTAGTGGGAGAGGGGCGAGGAGGAGAAAAAATGATCTAGATTTGATTTAAGAGATAAGTTTTCGAGAAGCATGTGAGGAAAGAGTGATAAGATGAGGAGAAAGACAGAAAAGAGAAGTGTAAAACAAGAAAAAAATATTAAAAATCATTAATTTAGGGGGTGTATTTGCTAAAACATAATTCAGGGGCATTAGTGCTAAATTATCAATAGTATAGGGGGTCTTTCTGCAATTTACTCTTTATATAAAGATCAAACCAAGGGTACAAATAATATCAAGTGATTATAAAAGTAATGATCAAAGAATACATATAACAAGAGAGACGAGTCGGAATAATAATTTAGTGATTTCGTAATATGGAGGACTCCAAATACTAGTTTGATCAAAAAGTATACTAAGGATGGACTCATACGAATTCAATAGAAAGTACGTAGTTCATATCTCAATAAGCGTGTTTGACCAAAATAATTGACATTTATTTAGCTCATGTATGCATATCTCACCTAACTCTAGATAAAGAAAACAATATCACAATTAGGTGGCATAATAGTCCAGATCAAGTAACGTATATTTCTGACATGATAGAACTTCTCGATTTACAACATAATCAAAATTACTGTACAAGTCAATATATTAGGAACAATAGGAATCATGTCTTTTCAAAATATACAAAATTTAACGAGAGATAGACTATGAAATAAAAAAGATGAAAACCAATATAAATTACAAGTCATAATCACCACTTATAGAAGGTTGTAGTAAGTTGCCCGTATGTCACACCAATGACATCCCTTCATCCCAATTGGCTCCCCTATTAAAGAATTTATAACAATTTATCTCTTCAGCAATACATAATTTATAAAGATGTAGATTTTCAATACGAGCAAGTTGTATCTCAAGAAACAACTATAAGGCTACGCAAAAAGAAAGGGACTGTGGTGATGAAGCATTTAAACTTCTTCAACAAGATCATCAGCAAGTTTCTAACTGTTGATATCAAGATAGATGAGGAGGGAAAGACGTTGATAACTTGATACTTGTAATATCCCTAATCTAAACTACTGTATTTTTATTTTCCTAAAGTATTTATTTTGATTTACTGATTATTTTATTTAATCAAGTTAATCTATTTTTTTTCCTGTGATTATTATGATTGAGTATGCAAATGATTTTCAGATAGTAAATGGCAAATCATTCTTCCATTATTATTTACTATTATTTCTATTAGTGTATTATTATTTCTATTATTAGTGCTCAGTAATTATTATTAGTGTTTCTATTATTATTGTAATTAAGTATTGCTAGTTGTTAATGGTATTGATATTATTATTATTATTTTATCATTACCATTACTAGTGTTAATATTATATTATTTTGATATTAGTATTAATGTTAATACTAATCATGGTTGTGGTGTTCTCCTTGTTTAGCCTCTCATCCTATTTTCCATTCACCCATCTGGGTTCCTTACTCATTACCTTGATTACCCATTACCCGTTTGGATTCCATGGCCCATAACCCGTTCCTAATCCTACCCATTAGCATATCCACTCATCTATTGGATCTCAACCCATTTGGATCAAACTCAACACTCATTACCTAGCCGGATCCTAACCCGTTGCCTAGACCGCTACCCGCAAACCCATTAACCCAATACTCCTATATATAAACCTATTGTTAACCTAAACCTAGATCTTAACCTAATTAATCTCCTCCTTCACATATCTACCGCCGCACCCCCCTTCACCCACAGCAACCCCGTTGGAGCCACCCTCCTCCTTTTGTCCGCCACCTGCAAGCAAAGAGAAAGAGAGAAGGGGGAGTTTGATTGATTGTTGAGAGGAATTAAGTGATCATCAATTGATCATCTTCATCATCTTCAAGAAAGAAGAAATTTGAGAAGAAGATGAGACCAGCAGTGCTCAGGACAGCAGTCCAGGCTACTTTCCTCCCCCTCGTGGTGCATCTCCGGCAGCCCGGCGGCCACAGCAACCTCCCCGGCGCAGCCCACAGCGGCCATGCAGACCCGCTGTCCCCTGGCTTCTCCTCCTCCTCTCTTGGCCGAGGATGCACCCTCCTAACACGGAAGCCCAACAACAGTCCACGCATGCTCCACAATGCACCACGCCCTCTCCGGCCACGCACGCCACTGGCCGAGCTCCTCTCTCTTCATACTATTGTTTGAGGTATATATTTGAAGTTTTAATTATGATGATTCTGTTGGTGTTTGATATGAATTGTGTTAATGAATTTATTGCAGCAATCCTTGCATCTTTCATCATGCACAAGCCTCCACAGAGATCTTCTTTCACTAAAGGTGTACTCGAGACAATGGAAGGCATCAACAAGTTGGATCATTTCATTATGAAGCATGGAAGATGATCAAAAAAATGCCAACAGCCCGGAGCATTCCCATTGGCCGTGAGTCCCATTCATTTTTTCATATAGGAATTTATATCCATGCATGGATGTGTATTAATTTGTGCTTGGTTGTGTGCGGCAAATGCCTTATTCTGAACCATTTTCGGGCTCTCCGCGGGATGTCGTTGATCGACGTCGGCGAGCGCGAACGCACCCCACGCCCTTCACGGCGAGTTGCTCTATCCAACGACACTCTCCGCGGCCTCGGACGCCTCCTCGGAGCCTCCATCGGTGCGCCGCAAGATGCCTCGAGGTTAGCTTTATATTCATGTATAATGGTATTTGTGTAATTATTGGAAAGTTATATAAATGTGTGTGTTTGTATATGTGTGCGTGAGTGTCTTTGCAAGTTTGGATGCATGCATGTGTATGCATGATGTATATGAATGCATGTATGTTAATTAATTAATGTATAGGTATTTATGATTAATAATAGGTATTTATTAAATTGGATATGTATGCATTAAATTAATGTGTATAAGTATATGGGTATATGTGTAATTATGCATTAGTATATATGTAAATATATAATATGTAGGCATGTTTATAAATATGTATGTATGTGCATACTTGTATATGTATGTGTACGTGGGTGTACACGTATGTGCCGGTGTGCTCAGGAGTGTGTCTAGCATGCATTTATATTTATTTATGTGTTCGGTTGCATGCCACAGCATTTCGGACCCATTTGGTGAGATCCGGACTAGTTGCATTAGACTCGGACCAAATCCAGATTCGTGCCGTTGTGGATCTGATACACAGGTAATCCGAAAACTGATGCATGGGATGATTCGTAGACCAGTACCGGTTCGTGCAGTGAAGACCAGACGGCGATTCAGTTCCGAAACCACGTCATTTCAGGTGAGTGTTCGTTCTTGTGTATTTATCGTTATTGATATGTTTTACATGTTGCCCTTATCATTTTATGTAACTTTCCGTTATATTTTACCAGTTTGATTATTTGTACCACTTCATGAGACATGTATGAATGTTCACTTTGATTACCTAGTTGATATGAGCTTGTATTAGCTTCCTGTGTTAGTAGTTTAGCGTTGTTTGCTTAGGCCTAGTTTTGATATACCTTTAGACTGTGACTTGACTCGGTCTCTTGATTGGATAAATTAACTACAGAGTGGAGCATGAGATATATGTATGGATCTTGTATTGGACATTGAGATATCAGAGTTATATCATTTCATGAATAGATGATTACTATTTCGGACTGGGACTAATTGTAAAGGAACTTGGACTGTATACTCGATTGATCTCATGTTGGATTGGTTTATGATTGTGGGTTATGATCTACATTTATCTGAACAATTATAAGACTTAATATTCCTTACTTGGTGATAATTCAGTTAAGAATTTATTCAAGTATTTGAGGACAGATGATATATCTCATGTAGAGTACTTTCCAGACTTGTTATTCTTTTATTGGTAATAACTTAGGTGATGATTCATTCGGATATTGATGGTGGACTTGTTATGATGTTAGAGATTGGAATACTTGATACTTGGATTAGTATATAGACATAGTTGGAGTTTGGATCGAACTTGGATTTATGTTATTTACATTGGATATTGATCAGTATTTAGATGTGACCATCTTGGTTGAGTTGTGATTTGGATGGTAATATCGATGACTTTGAGGATATGAGTTGAATACATACATTGCTCGGATTATTCTGTTCATGTCAGTAGATCATTACTCATCTTGGATAATCTTGTTTTACCTGTGAAACCTGACTGATATAATTGGTATCTACCTGATAACCATCTTGTCCATGTTACTAAAATTACTGGGATTATTATTATTACACAGTAACAACACCCGCATGTTATACTTGTTATATATTCCTGTATTACCGGTATCCTGTTCCTTGATGTTATATATTCCTGTTATACCGGTATCCTGATTTCATGTTGATATTGTTACCGTGACTACCACCGAGTTATCCCAGTGATTTAAGTAACATGCATATCAAATAATCTTGATAAACTAAAACATGATAACAAACAACTTATACTGGGATTGGGGAGATTGATGGAGGAGACAGCGTCCGTATTTTGGGTGGACCTAGGATTTAGGTTGCGCAGCCGAAAGAGGGTTCCACTGCAGGGTTCCCGTGGGGTGACTGGCACCCCGTCATGTTTCCTGTTATACATGTTATACATGTACCTGTTCCTGTTTACATGTTCCTGACTACCTTGCGGTAGGTCCTGGTTCAGCGCCAGGAGTCTGGGCCGTGGTCCCGAGTATGCACGGGACCCACCTAAAACATGGACAATGTCTCCAACCGATCAGTTTCAATAATTTAGGGCATCGATTGGCATGTGTGGTAGGCGTAGTATGGGATGCCTCTATTACATGTGATAATTGGTGTTCGCTGACATAATTAATAATAAACTGTTGATGTTGTGACTGACCGTAATCACCTGATTGTATATCTATATATCATTATGACAGACACATGATTGTAACCAGGACCAGATTATGTACTAGGTTAGTGATGTTGCTAGGATATACACCTAGACATCTGTTGTTTGTTACAGTTGTTCTACTTGTCTTGTATCTGTACTCTTATTCTTGCTGTTGTTATTCAGTTGCTTATGTATCATGTTGTTTGATTATCTGAGGCCTGCAGTTGCCTGTTATTATTTATGCACATTGTTCTTCTGCACGAGCTCTTTCCCCTTTACACACACACTCACCATGGTCGCGTTCTGACGACCCTGGATTTGCACGTCCAGATATTGGACGATTGTTCTATTGTGCAGGTGTTCGATGAGACTGTTCATCTTGCGAGGGACTGGACGCTATTTCTTTTGTTCTGGTATCCTCACCTCTTTTATATTCCTGTCATTTCTTGATTTTACCTTTATCGCTTCAGCTGTCATTTTTCTTGCCATCATTTATCTGCCATCAATGTGATTGTCATTATATGTATTATTGTAGTGATCATTGATATTATGCTTTTGATTCATAGCTTGTTCAGGTTACTTTTAGGCTTAGCGTGTATACGTGGGGTATTTTCCTCGCGTATATACGTCGCCGACTCTTGTCGCGTCTCCGCTCCAGCGTATTTTGGGAAGCGGGGCGTGACAGGGTTTTCTTGGTATCAGAGCCTAGGTTTTCGACTTGCGATCTTGAATTTTGACTCTTGTTTCGTAAGAGAGACCTAGTTCTTCCCGGTAACTTGAATAAGTTATACTTACACTGCAATATACATATACTATCCTCCTGATAATATTGACTCCATTTGGAATTGATCGTCCTCCCTTTGGAATTCCATTCTTGATTGTTGATATCCATGATTCTAACACTTCATTTAGAGTGATTTGGATGTCCATCTTGATTTCGTCCTTCTTTTCTATTCATTCCTCCTGATCCTATCTCTTGAGATTGATCACTCCATTCTGAAGCTGGTAGCAGAGATCAGAGCGCGCAGCGGAAGCATGGTGAAGTCTTGATGCAGTGAGAAGTGGTGTGGAAGCTTCATCTTCTTCCTAATTTGATTTTTAGCATTCCCTACCTTATCGAAATTTCGAGGACGAAATTTTTATTAAGGTGGGTAGAATGTAATATCCCTAATCTAAACTACTGTATTTTTATTTTCCTAAAGTATTTATTTTGATTTACTGATTATTTTATTTAATCAAGTTAATCTATTTTTTTCCTGTGATTATTATGATTGAGTATGCAAATGATTTTCAGATAGTAAATGGCAAATCATTCTTCCATTATTATTTACTATTATTCCTATTAGTGTATTATTATTTCTATTGTTAGTGCTCAGTAATTATTATTAGTGTTTCTATTATTATTCTAATTAAGTATTGCTAGTTGTTAATGGTATTGGTATTATTTATTATTATTTTATCATTACCATTACTAGTGTTAATATTATATTATTTTGATATTAGTATTAATGTTAATACTAATCATGGTTGTGGTGTTCTCCTTGTTTAGCCTCTCATCCTATTTTTCATTCACCCATCTGGGTTCCTTACTCATTACCTTGATTACCCATTACCCGTTTGGATTCCATGGCCCATAACCCGTTCCTAATCCTACCCATTAGCATATCCACTCATCTATTGGATCTCAACCCATTTGGATCAAACTCAACACTCATTACCTAGCCGGATCCTAACCCGTTGCCTAGACCGCTACCCGCAAACCTATTAACCCAATACTCCTATATATAAACCTATTGTTAACCTAAACCTAGATCTTAACCTAATTAATCTCCTCCTTCACATATCTGCCGCCGCACCCCCCTTCACCCACAGCAACCCCGTTGGAGCCACCCTCCTCCTTTTGTCCGCCACCTACAAGCAAAGAGAAAGAGAGAAGGGGGAGTTTGATTGATTGTTGAGAGGAATTAAGTGATCATCAATTGATCATCTTCATCATCTTCAAGAAAGAAGAAATTTGAGAAGAAGATGAGACCAGCAGTGCTCAGGACAGCAGTCCAAGCTACTTTCCTCCCCCTCGTGGTGCATCTCCGGCAGCCCGGCGGCCACAGCAACCTCCCCGGCGTAGCCCACAGCGGCCCTGCAGACCCGCTGTCCCCTGGCTTCTCCTCCTCCTCTCTTGGCCGAGGATGCACCCTCCTGACACGGAAGCCCAACAACAGTCCACGCATACTCCACAATGCACCACGCCCTCTCTGGCCACGCACGCCACTGGCCGAGCTCCTCTCTCTTCATATTATTGTTTGAGGTATATATTTGAAGTTTTAATTATGATGATTCTGTTGGTGTTTGATATGAATTGTGTTAATGAATTTATTGCAGCAATCCTTGCATCTTTCATCATGCACAAGCCTCCACAGAGATCTTCTTTCACTAAAGGTGTACTCGAGACAATGGAAGGCATCAACAAGTTGGATCATTTCATTATGAAGCGTGGAAGATAATCAAAAAAATGCCAACAGCCCTGAGCATTCCCATTGGCCGTGAGCTCCCATTCATTTTTTCATATAGGAATTTATATCCATGCATGGATGTGTATTAATTTGTGCTTGGTTGTGTGCGGCAAATGCCTTACTCTGAACCATTTTCGGGCTCTCCGCGGGATGTCGTTGATCGACGTCGGCGAGCGCGAACGCACCCCACGCCCTTCACGGCGAGTTGCTCTATCCAACGACACTCTCCGCGGCCTCGGACGCCTCCGTCGGAGCCTCCATCGGTGCGCCGCAAGATGCCTCGAGGTTAGCTTTATATTCATGTATAATGGCATTTGTGTAATTATTGGAAAGTTATATAAATGTGTGTGTTTGTATATGTGTGCGTGAGTGTCTTTGCAAGTTTGGATGCATGCATGTGTATGCATGATGTATATGAATGCATGTATGTTAATTAATTAATGTATAGGTATTTATGATTAATAATAGGTATTTATTAAATTGGATATGTATGCATTAAATTAATGTGTATAAGTATATGGGTATATGTGTAATTATGCATTAGTATATATGTAAATATATAATTTGTAGGCATGTTTATAAATATGTATGTATGTGCATACTTGTATATGTATGTGTACATGGGTGTACACGTATGTGTCGGTGTGCTCAGGAGTGTGTCTAGCATGCATTTATATTTATTTATGTGTTCGGTTGCATGCCACAGCATTTCGGACCCATTTGGTGAGATCCGGACCAGTTGCAGTAGACTCGGACCCAATCCAGATTCGTGCCGTTGTGGATCTGATACACAGGCAATCCGAAAACTGATGCATGGGATGATTCGTAGACCAGTACCGGTTCGTGCAGTGAAGACCAGACGGCGATTCAGTTTCGAAACCACGTCATTTCAGGTGAGTGTTCGTTCTTGTGTATTTATCGTTATTGATATGCTTTACATGTTGCCCTTATCATTTTATGTAACTTTCCGTTATATTTTACCAGTTTGATTATTTGTACCACTTCATGAGACATGTATGAATGTTCACTTTAATTACCTAGTTGATATGAGCTTGTATTAGCTTCCTGTGTTGGTAGTTTAGCGTTGTTGGCTTAGGCCTAGTTTTGATATACCTTTAGACTGTGACTTGACTCGGTCTCTTGATTGGATAAATTAACTACAGAGTGGAGCATGAGATATATGTATGGATCTTGTATTGGACATTGAGATATCAGAGTTATATCATTTCATGAATAGATGATTACTATTTCGGACTGGGACTAATTGTAAAGGAGCTTGGACTGTATACTCGATTGATCTCATGTTGGATTGGTTTATGATTGTGGGTTATGATCTACATTTATCTGAACAATTATCAGACTTAATATTCCTTACTTGGTGATAATTCAGTTAAGAATTTATTCGAGTATTTGAGGACAGATGATATATCTCATGTAGAGTACTTTCCAAACTTGTTATTCTTTTATTGGTAATAACTTAGGTGATGATTCATTCGGATATTGATGGTGGACTTGTTATGATGTTAGAGATTGGAATATTTGATACTTGGATCAGTATATAGACATAGTTGGAGTTTGGATCGAACTTGGATTTATGTTATTTACATTGGATATTGATCAGTATTTAGATGTAACCATCTTGGTTGAGTTGTGATTTGGATGGTAATATCGATGACTTTGAGGATATGAGTTGAATACATACATTGCTCGGATTATTCTGTTCATGTCAGTAGATCATTACTCATCTTGGATAATCTTGTTTTACCTGTGAAACTTGACTGATATAATTGGTATCTACCTGATAACCATCTTGTCCATGTTACTAAAATTACTGGGAATATTATTATTACACGGTAACAACACCCACATGTTATACTTGTTATATATTCCTGTATTACCGGTATCCTGCTCCTTGATGTTATATATTCCTGTTATACCGGTATCCTGATTTCATGTTGATATTGTTACCGTGACTACCACCGAGTTATCCCAGTGATTTAAGTAACATGCATATCAAATAATCTTGATAAACTAAAACATGATAACAAACAACTTATACTGGGATTGGGGAGATTGATGGAGGAGACAGCGTCCGTATTTTGGGTGGACCTAGGATTTAGGTTGCGCAGCCGAAAGAGGGTTCCACTGCAGGGTTCCCGTGGGGTGACTGGCACCCTGTCATGTTTCCTGTTATACATGTTATACATGTACCTGTTCCTGTTTACATGTTCCTGACTACCTTGCGGTAGGTCCTGGTTCAGCGCCAGGAGTCTGGGCCGTAGTCCCGGGTATGCACGGGACCCACCTAAAACATGGACAATGTCTCCAACCGATCAGTTTCAATAATTTAGGGCATTGATTGGCATGTGTGGTAGGCGTAGTATGGGATGCGTCTATTACATGTGATAATTGGTGTTCGCTGACATAATTAATACTAAACTGTTGAAGTTGTGACTGACCGTAATCACCTGATTGTATATCTATATATCATTATGACAGACACATGATTGTAACCAGGACCAGATTATGTACTAGGTTAGTGATGTTGCTAGGATATACACTAGACATCTGTTGTTTGTTACAGTTGTTCTACTTGTCTTGTATCTGTACTCTTATTCTTACTGTTGTTATTCAGTTGCTTATGTATCATGTTGTTTGATTATCTGAGGCCTGCAGTTGCCTGTTATTATTTATGCACATTGTTCTTCTGCACGAGCTCTTTCCCCTTTACACACATACTCACCATGGTCGCGTTCTGACGACCCTGGATTTGCACGTCCAGATATTGGACGATTGTTCTAATGTGCAGGTGTTCGACGAGACTGTTCATCTTGTGAGGGACTGGACGCTATTTCTTCTGTTTTGGTATCCTCACCTCTTTTATATTCCTGTCATTTCTTGATTTTACCTTTATCACTTCAGCTGTCATTTTTCTTGCCATCATTTATCTGCCATCATTGTGATTATCATTATATGTATTATTGCAGTGATCATTGATATTATGCTTTTGATTCATAGCTTGTTCAGGTTACTTTTAGGCTTAGCGTGTATACGTGGGGTATTTTCCTCGCGTATATACGTCGCCGACTCTTGTCGCGTCTCCGCTCCAGCGTATTTTGGGAAGCAGGGCGTGACAATACTTTTCATCTCGTTTTCACAGTCATATGATTATATCATCACCACCATGCTTTAGGTACGGACACTCTCATCTTGAAGGAGGTCACGTCAATTCTCTTATCTAATAATTTCAAAAAAAAAGCCAAATCAAGAGGAGCAGGGAAGGATCGGATTTGGTGGTCACGGGAAGGAAAAGAAGAGGAGAAGGAAAGCAAAGTCCAGGCTCATTGAAAGTGTGTCACTTTTGTTACAGAAAAGATCATTACATGAATGACTATAAATATTGACAAGAGTAGTTGAAGAAGAAGGGGTAAGCTGCAGAGGCAAACGTAGCAAGCAGTGTTGACACTGAAATATTAATGACTTCTTATGGTGAAGATAACACTTCTCAAGGTAAAGGCTGAAAATTTAATTCGGGTAGTACGGTTCATGTATGTTCTCAAAAAGAGCTATTCGTTAATTCCTTGGTTGCAAAAGAAGATGGGGTTGTCATAATGTTGGATGACTCAACTTGTGAGATCATCGGCATTGGGATAGTCAAGGCTACAGAAAGAGATGAGATGGTGCAAACTCTGGAGGCAGTCCGGAATGTCCTAGAGGCATGATATAATCTAATATCCATAGGGTTACTCGACGAAAAAGAATGCCAGATCCAAGTGGAACAGGGCATCGTCACAATTAGCCAAGGAGCTAGGGTAATCCTGAAAGGAGAGAAGTATGAAGGGTTATACAAGTTGAAAAAGAAACTCAGTTCGAGGTAGAGTTTGAGGGATAAGCTTGGAAGGGAGCTCAATACGAGATGGAGCTTCAAGAAAGATTTCAACGGGACGTGAACCGAGTTAAAGTGCTACAAAAAGGAGAAAGGGTGCATTTGGGTAAGGTATGAAATGGCCCAAGCCATGGTGGTAAATCAGCCAAAGACCCGGAGAGAGGGGGCAAAAGTTAAAAGCTTCATGGTATGGTTACAACCATGGAAAGAATCAAGATAGTAATTTAAAAGCTTAAGGTGTTTTTCTAAAGGCTTAAAAAGTAAGTCAAGGTGGAGATTCTTAGGATTTTTCTTTATTTTCAAGAGGAGATGACAGTCTAAGAATATCCAACTCGATTAGAGAGATGATAGCTTAAAGCAGAAGAAACAGATCAAGATGGAGCAGTTTAGTCGGACTTATAAGAAGTATAAGTCGGCTAATGCACAGACTGGACAGATACAGAGAAGGATTGGTTATACAGTATTCGAATAATAAGAATTATAAGTTGACTAATGGAAAAAGTAGTCAACTAATTTGCATGATAAGTCGACTAATCAGTGTTTTAAAGCTTGAGCAGTTTTCTTTTCAGGCACGTGCAAGTTTTTTTTTTGGAGGACTACGAATAGTACTCAGATTCTATTCAATGAAGGTTTATTTCTAAAGATTGAATGATCTAGAATTCTTTTAGATCAAGGAGATCAACGCCTAATAGGATTGATCAAGATTCTTCAAGAATCTAACGACCAAGATCATCTCATAGTTTAAATAAGAGTTGTATTGTAAAATTCTATAAATGATGATAGTAACCCAACATTGTAATGTGTGGAGAAAAAGTGAAGAACATCAAGGAAGCCAAGAAAGAGAAGAGCAAGGTGAAGATGCATAGAGAGAATGTATTCTCTTATAATCTAGATCTAAATTTAAAGGAAAGTTGAATAGACTTGTGAGATCAAGGGGAATGTTAGAACTCTTTGTATCAAGCTTATTTATAAAGCTCTCTCAAGTTCTCTCCACATGGACGTAGACTAAGTTCGGGCTGAATCACATTAAATCCTTGTGTTATTGTAATTATTTTTTGTCTAGATATTACTAGTTTGTTTTACAATAGTTTCCTTTTGCAAGTATTATCATATTATCAAGTTTCTCAAACGTTAATCCCGAGAGTAACAAATTGTATCATCGCATACCGATTTCGAGCACAACATGCACAAGTTCACAAGCATCATGGTAGCACTCTTCTGAATTGCCGCCTCATGATAACAGTAATGTTACAGTGATGTTAGATACTGTCAGTCTTGTGTTCCAACAAAAAAAAAATAAAAAGGATATTATCAGTTTCAATTTTTTTGTTTCTCATAGCAAAAAAAAAAGAGATGAGGATACATTCACGTAGTTAGAATGAAAAATGATAGATGACAATGATTAAACAGTTGCATCAATTCACAGACAAAATAAAACTTGGGTAATTTCATCAAAGAGTGCATCTCATTTTACTGGAAAATTAGAATACCAAAACAGAAACGTATACATGCCATCCAAAATAATGTCATATTGATTATGTTATGCATCTATGGCATAAAACTACAAAACAACAATATATGTACAGCTTGGAAGGAGATGCCATTCTACCGGCAGTTTCAGAAACCACAGAGAACTGGGTTTTGTTGATCATGTCTTGACAAGGGTAAAGAAGAGACAGCACAATGACTACTGCAAATAGTGGTCAGCACAGCCCTCTCTATATTCGTTGCCACTCGATGGGGGAGCAAGAAGATTATATATTCCAAGCAAGAAGCATCACAAGGCAATGTGACAGGCCCGTCACTTGGCAAACCAAACTCTTCTTCTGACATCCTGAAGAGCTCTCTCATGATGGTGCATGAAAGATAAGAAATAGGAATCATGAAACGCTTTCCATCTGCTGAGTAAACAAACAGATGGCCTCTACAAGCAACTGATATACTGCACTCTTCATCTATCCTTGTTGAGGTGATCCTCCTCCTCCCTAATGTAGCTAACCGCTGCCATTTCTTGGCCATCTGAAGGAGTCTCTTTGTGTTGAGCATGGCTAATTGTGTGGCAGTTTGATGGAATTCTATGAATGTTAGATTGTAATAGATGTGCATTGAGTTGAAGGTAAGAAAGTGGTCAGCTATATACACAGAGGTTAGGCCCATGGAGCTCTCTCTTTTTGTATTGAAGGGGGAGCATGTCATGTGCTGATTTGAGGTGGGAGTTGGATGTCTAGACTTTGGTAAAATGATTCAATTCATGAAGTTGACAAGTTATCAATATGAATTGATGGCTTATCTGGAGGAGCTTGAGAGAATCTCCTAGAAATACAAAGAGTTTTTTCAAAAATAAATGTGTATAGTCCTTCTTGTCGATAGAGAGATCAGCATATGGCCAACCTCATGTGGACATGGGTACGGCTTAGTTACGTAGATAACAAGGCTTGCCATGATGAATTGATCATTTGGGGGGCAAACCCAGTTTGACAATGTCCCTTTTGAAGAGCTAACATACAGCTGTTATCGTCCATTCTCAAATAAATGTTGGTTTCCCCCATTGCTGAAGACCACAGAAAAGAGGGACAGGGCCTTATGTTAGTGGTCTAGACGATAAACATTGAATGTAGCATATGTCGTGTGTGCTTGATTAGGATATTGTCTGGTCATGCTATCTGATATTGGCTCCTCGTCTATTCAAATGATGCGGCAATGGAGTCTTGAGCTACATGTATGTCTTTTTGTTATGCAGCGTATGTCATGTTCTTGGTTAGGATATTGTCTGGTCATGCTATCTGATATTGGCTCCTCATCTATTCAAATGATGCGGCAATGGAGTCTTGTCTTTTTGTTATGCAGCATATGTCGTGTGCTTGGTCAGGATATTGTCTGGTCATGCTATCTGATTTGTCTCCTCATCTATTCAAATGATGCGGCAATGGCATCTTGAGCTACACGCGTGTCTTTTTCTTATATAGCATATGTCTGTTAGGATTTTTCTTTGTTTTCAGGAAGAGATGATGATCCAAGAAGATCCAATCGAATTGGAGAAGACGAAGACTTGAAGCAGAAGAAGAAAATCCAGTAGAGACAAATTAGTCGACTAATGCTCAAACCAGTCGACTAGCAAGTTGACTGGACAAATACAGAGAAGGAAGAGTTCACAGGTAGTCGACTTATAAGTCTTATAAGTCGGCTAGTCTGAGGACCAGTCAACTAGTCTGAAGTACTAGTCGACCAGTCTAGGTGCAAGTTTTCCTTTCTGGCGGAGTTCGAATAGGATTCAGATTCTATTCAATAAAGATTTGTTTCTAAAGTTTAAAAGGTCTAGAATTTTTATAGATCAAGGAGATCAACTCTTACAAAGATTGATCAAATTCTTCAAGCATCTGACAATCAAGATCATCTCATAGTCTGGATAGAATTTATATTGTAAAATCCAAAATTGTAACCTAGTAGATTGTAACACGAAAGAAAAGAGGAAGCCAAGAAACAGAGAGAAAGGTGATGTTGATACAATTAGTGCTTTGATACCAATTATTGTGCGCAGCGAAATCTTAACAATATGTAATACTTGCAAAAGAAAAATATTTGTAGAGCAAACTAGTAATACCAAGACAAAAGAGTAGAAATAATAATATTAGAATTTAATGTGGTTCAGCCTAAACTTGGCCTACGTTATGGGGAAAGAACTTGAGAGAGTTTTAATAATAAACTTGGTACAAGGGATCTAACTTTTCTCTTGATTCCTATAAGAGTATTCGTCTTCCTCTTGAATCCCACAAGATTACAAGAGTATATCTTCTCTCTATGTACCATCACCTTCCTCTCTCCTTCCTGGCTTCCTATCTTTCTTGTTGTGTTGCAATATTCTAAGTCACAATTTTTTTTATAGAGTTCTACAATTCAAACCTTATTCTAACGATGAGATGATCTTGGCCATCTGATACTTGAAGAACTTGATCAATCTTTGTAGGAATTAATTTTCCTTGATCTAGATGAATGGTACACCCTTCAAACTTTAAAAATAAATCTTTATTGAATAAAATTTGATTTCTATTCAGAGTCTACTAGAAAGTAAACTTGAACACGGCTGAATAGGAAACAAATTTTTGTTTTTGGCCTTGGGCTGTCGATAGCCTTTTCAGACCTGTCGACAGGCCCCTGTCGACAGCGCTTCAACCTGTCAAAAATCTAATACATAGCTCCTTCTTTGTATTTTTTTTCGATAGACCCTATCGATAGCCTTCCGTGCACAATCTATAGGTCTGTCGACTGCAAATTATTTTCTGGATTTGATGCTTCTCCAACTTCTTCTTTCTTCTTCAATTTTATTAGATCTTCTTGACTGTCATTTCCTACTCTTCCTCTCTGATTAGTTTTCGAGAGCATCTTAAAGTGATGCTAGACAATCAGCCGGTCAACGGAGAACAAGAATCACTCTCCATCGCCACTCAAAGAAACCAGCTTTAAACAAAGAGAAGAACCGAGTTTTCTTCTCTCTTTTGTCCTCGAAATTATTCCGTTGTAGTTTTTCAGCCACTGAAAGAAATCTTACACCGACTCGAGAACCTTTTTCCAACGCAAACAGGGGTAGCCCATGATTTGATGCCTTGTTTTGAAAGACATTATACCTTTACCATGCATCATGTATGGATTCATCTTTGGGTTGGGTAAAGGTCATAATGTCGCTCCGTAATTTCGATACCTTGGTCGGTGGCAGGTATTTGGCCAAGAGGGTTGATGCCATCGCGTCCCATATTGCACTCGTCTCCTTGGGTATCTTTCTTGTGTTAGTTTCAAGTTGAAAAGTTTTAGAAAATCAAAAAAAACAAGTTTTGAAGAACACAAGTTTTGTTCGTCAAGTTATTATCTTAATAGTAGTTTTCTTAATTGTTTTCTATAGAGCTTCGTTTTCAAAATATTTATTTTCTCACAAGTTTGAGCTCTTATTGCAAAATCTATCCTTATAGGGTTCTAAGTTGTGTGAGATTTTAGTTTGTGATCTTCGTGATTATCAAGTGTTGTAAATCACTCTCTTTATTTTGTGCTTTGGCTTTGTGCCCTCCATCTTGTGTAAAGGTGATTTGCTTTGTGCCTTGACTTTGTACCTACCTCTTGTTTAGGGTTGTACCCTTTGTCGAGTTACTTAGTGAAGACAGTGAAAATACTTTACACAATGAAGGCGGGGACGTCGAGCAAGTGGCTCGAACCTCGAAACATATCCTTGTGTTTGCGTTTGCTTTCTCTCTCAACTCAACTCTACTCTGCTCTAGTTTATATCTTGCATTATTATTATTGCTCATCTATATACAAACTTGATATTGTGCTAACACTTGTATTAATCCAAGAGAGCTATTGAAGCACCTCAACTCTTATAAAAGAGAAATCTTGAGGAGAAACCCTAGAGCCCTTCATCGGGATTCAGCTTTACTCTGCGGTATATTTTTGTGTTAGTGTAAAGTTTTAAATTTCGCAATTGATTAGCACTTCACCCATTCATCCCGTCTAGGTAATTTTCACATTCTGCAACCTTATATCCTATACTTTAATTACCAAAACACTAAACAAACAAACTAATCCGATAAAAAGAATCAAAAACTAAAAAAATTCATCTTCCTCAACAAAGGCGCCAAAAACTTGATGTAAACTTTAATGTGTTGCGCATGTTGTGCGCGCCCTTGGCAACAACCTCTCTAAGGAATCCTTCCAATCAGACGAAGACAGATGCAGCCGGAGATATACCCAACACGCACAAGAACAGAGAACAATAGAGAAACGCAATCAACACAATATTTAACGAGGTTCGGCAACGTGCCTACGTCCTCGGGACAAGGGGGAGAGAGATTTTATTGATTCAACAATCAATTACAACTTATTCCTTCTTCAAGAAATTTCCAAGGGAGATTTTCAGATGGATTTTCTTGGGATACAATACATGAGGCTCTAGCCCTTATTTATAGCCATAGACTCTCAGGAATTTAGGAAACCCTAATTGGATTTGACCCCAACTCAGAAAAGGAATTCAAATCGTAAAAGGAATCCAAATCCTAAAAAAATCTAAATTCTAAAAGGAGAAGCAATTCACTTGTTAGGAAACTCTAATTGGATCCGACTCCTTTTCAGAACGAAGTCCGAATCCAAGTTAGATTCCACAAGCTTCATCAAGGTTTCATCTTCCCTCTCTCTCCCTACAATTCTTTACCTCGGTGAAGATTTCTCAAATCTGAGCCAAACTCCAATATATCATCTGGAGAAATCGACGCACGATAGAATTGATACACGATCTCGGCTTGAGCGCTCTGAACGAAATCAACACACAATCTCAGCGAAATTGACACATGATCTCGACAAAATTGACACACGATCTCGACTTGACCAATAGATGAAACATGTTCCTTCAAACGAATCACAAGCACACGTACAATTGATTTCCACTGATCTCACTAGATCCAAACTGAGTTTGTCATTGCCACCTACAACTCTCACCAAACTCCAATATCAATTGTAAACTTCCAACTTCAGCTCAGCTATCCAACAGGAATGCATCAACATGTGTTCCCATCATTTCACCTTAGGAGAAATACTGATTGAGTTGAAATCTGACACAAAAAATAGAGAATTTCAGAACTTTTAAAACAGTAGTGCAAGGTGCTCAATTCTACCGCTATAGCAAGTGGTTATGCGTGTCGTGATCCACAAGGAGGGACTAGCGATGGAAGCTTTTTAGTAAGTTTTCTTTTATACTACAAAGAATGGTTAAAGTTCTTCTTTTAGTTCTTTAAAAGAAAAGAGAAAAATAGAGTTACAGTTAAGCTAGAAAGAAAGTGGTAGATCGAGAAGGTGGAGAAAACGAAAGTGGATATGTACAAAGAAATTGAAAAGGATTGAAAGAAATTTGGAAGATTGTGGTGTTAGTAATTTACACTAAAATTAAAAGAAAAGAAAACTAAAACCTAAAAAAGTTACTTACCTCTTCGGTGCCTGCTTACCTTTGACCCGTATCGACGATGTACCTTTGCTTGAAAGTGAGCAAAGTATGACAAATAGGATCTTGGCCATTCTCATATTACACTATGAATTGAAGGGGCAAGCTACACTATCATAGAAATGGTTATCCATCGTCATAAGCCATCAATGACACTTGCAAGGGCAAGGCAACTTCGAGGCTATCGATTTCATTTGGATCCACAAACACAGAAGAGGGAAGTAAACGAAAATTAGAGTAAAGAAGAAAAAGAAATCTCGATTCGATTCAAATAATAATAGAAGAAAAGATCACTTACACTGGTGTCACCTTAAGTATAAGTTTGTTCCCATTCCTCCATGAAAGTATCCCCTCCTCTCAGTTACATAAAGAAAATAAAAATTACATGAAAGAAAATAAAAACCTAAGTTACAAACTACAAATTAGCCTAAATTCTACTCTATGCTTGGTCGTTCTCCTTTGCCTTTGAGATTGTAGGTATTTATAGAAGAAATGCAGAGATTAGAGGAGTATGAAGATAGGAGAAGTTAGATATTTCTGAATTTGAATCCTCTCCTTATTTCCAAACTTGATTTGATGTGGATATTCAGTTCTGATCTACAGCTTGTTGGCATATTGATTGCCGAATATAACTTATCAAATGACAGAATTAGAAATAGTGATCAACTTAAGAGTTGTAGCCTTTTAATTCTTCTTTCTGTATCATCTTAAATCATTAGATTTGAATTTTGGTAGCAAAGGTTATGATTCAAATACTAAAATATATTCAGTCAGAATCTGAGTCAAATTTGCTTCATCTCATCCGTTGATATTCTCTCTATTCATTTATCCCTTTGGATTTGGACTCTGTATTGGACATTATCCTCGGTTGATCTTTAGATTTAACCACTTGATTCACTAAAAACTTAATTTAACTAATTGGATTTGGGATCATCCTCCTTTAACCAAATAGATCTAGTTAAATCTGAATTTAACTTATTTTTATTTGATTTTATTCTCTTTCTCCCCATGATTATCTTTTGCAAAATAGACATTTAAGACAATAAATTTAGCAGATTTATTATATGATAAATGTGAAAATGTAATAAAGAATAATGCAATAAATGTGTGCAATCAAATACCATACATGCCGATCATCGAACGTGTCTCCAACTCAGCAACGACATGACCTCATGAAGAACTCATCATGAGCCAACACTGACTCTCTAATTGACTGGCTCTCTCCAGTCTACATATGTCTTCAGCTAATGGTCCAACCAAGTCTGAGTAGAGCACACCGAACGCCATCATCGGCTTCAACAACTGGATGCACATCCCTCATGTGCAAGCTTAACTGTCTTCTCACCAGAAGATGATCTGTTCATCGAGATCACAACACCTCACCTCTACGTGAAGTCCAACTAGCCACAACACTTCACCTCTACGTGAAGTCTCTCCACCTCTACATGAAGTTCCAATTGGCCATAACTCTTCACCTCTACGTGAAGTTTCAATCTGCTTCTTGAGAACCAAATAGCTTCATATGGGTTGCATCACTAAATGGTTGTGCCTTTATGGGTGCCTACGTACCTTGCCCATGGGATCAAGCCAACCGTAGTTCATTGAAATGAGCTTCACCGAGCTCAAGCACCTGTGACTGAATCTTCAGCAGCGAACCTATCTGGCTGAGTTATATGAACCTTCTTATTACCGTCATGGAGAACAACAGATTTCAACTTGAGCTTGTCGTGGTCACAAGCTTGAGATTCATGCTTCTTCATCCGCTTTCGTGGTTTTATCTTGGTTCCTATGACTGCAAACAATTTGACATTCTCATCAATATCTTCAACCTGTTCAGTATCAACCCTGGCTATATGATCTCCACCCGGTGTCACATCCGGTGAAGTCCATACTGAAACCGAACCAACTGGATAAGGTGAGTAGCATCAACCTCCACCCGCTGCGATACTTCCTTGGTCTCCGTCCTCTCCACCTGCTGAGAGACGGTAGACTTCAACACTGAAGTCTTATCAAACGTGACATGCCGACTCAACATGATCTTCTTGTTTTCGGGGTCCCATAACCTGTAACCTTTCATATTTCTCTTAACACCTAAAAATACAAACCTCTTTTCTCGCAGATTCACCTTACCATCTTTGGCACTGAAGTAGGTCGGACTTCTAAATTTTTGCAGCAAACCATGATCTTGAGTAGCTTTCCCAGACCAAATTTCCAATGGAGTTTTACCTCTTATCGCAGTCTATCCATTTATGAGATGGCTAGTATACACAATTGCCTCAGCCCAAAATGATTTATCTAATATTGCATTAGACAACAAGCACTGAACTTTCTCCAGCAAGGAACGGTTTATTTCCTTAGCCACACCATGTATACCTTCTGTGAAGTGAGTACCAATACCAGTGTTCTAGCCAAATCATAGGAATTGGTTCATGTCTCTTTCAACATTACCAATCTGTAACTCCTTGATCTTCCTACCGTCTGCTTCTCCATTCGACCTTTCCACTTCACCAACATATCTAGGGCTTCACGCCTTTGTCATATGGGATATATCCAATAATGCCTAGATAAATAATCAATAAAAGAGACAAAGTACCTGTGACCTCCAAGCGATGCAGTCTTAGCAGGTCCCTAAACGCTTACGTGAATACAATCAAAAAGACCTTCTGAGTGGTGAGTACTTGTGCTGAATTTCACATTCTTCTTGTTCAGAATGTCGTATTCACCCACCAAGTTGCAGGTAGCAGCACCTTTCAATAATCCCTTCTTTGTAGGAGCTTGCAAAGACTTTTCACCTCTATATCCAACCTTCACCTGCCAGACTTTGTGCAACCATCATCTGAAGAAATAGAAGTCTCCACTTGACCTGTAAATGTACTACCCTTCAAGTAGTAGAGATTGTTTCAACGGACGTCCTTCATCACCACCATTGAGCCTTTGGTCATCTTGAGAACACCATCTCGTATAGATACCACAAGGCCAACGCTTCCAAAGTGCCAACAGAGATAAGATTCCTTTTGAGTTGAGGTACATACCTCACCTCCTTCAGTTCTCGTACTATCCCATCAAATATCTTGATACGGACTGTACCCATCCCTTTCACATTACACTGATGATTATCACCCATGACTGTGAAGCATCAATCTAGCTTCTCAAAACTAGAAAACCAGGCCCTGGTCGGGCAAACATGATAGGTAACTCCGGTATCTAAGATCCACTCAGTATTATCTGAGTAACTAACAGTAGGAGTAGTAACGGAGAGAGAGAATACTGATGGGACTGAATTCGATCCATCCGCCTGTGCAAGATTCGCCTCGGTCCTTGACTCCATCTTCTTGCCTTTGGCCTTCGGGCAATCAATTTTTCAGTGCCCTAGCTCCTTGCACAAGGTGCACTGATTCCTCTTAAGATCTCTGAAGTATAATCTGGACTTCGATCTTCCCTGATCATCTCTTCACTTCCTATTGGAACTCCTGCCTCTTACTGCTAATGCCTCTGCTGTTATGCTTCCCGAAGAAGACAGTTTGTCCTGTCTCCTTACTTTATAACTCACAAGAGCAGCAGACACCTCACTATGGCTAAGGAAATTTTCTTCCATTGATCAATGTAAGAGTAAAAGTCTCATACTCTTCCCCAGGAAGAGAATTCAATAGGATTACCGCCTTATCCTCTTCATCGATCTCCACATCCACATTAACTAGATCTGTAAGAAGCCTTGTGTAGCTATTCATGTGTTCATTGATGGAGCATCATCTTTACATCTGAAAACTATAAAGCTTACTCTTCAACTGTAGCCGCGATTCGACGCTTTTCATCAGATACTTCTTCCCAAGGATCTCCCATAGCTGCCTCGCAGATGTTTCATGCAACACATGATACTTGATGTCTTATGTCAGATAAGACCAGATCAAGCCACACGTCGTACTGTTCATCTTGTCCCAATCTTCTTCTGTCGTTGATGCGCGCTTCTTCTCCAACCGTCGAGTGTCTTCGAGTTTGATGCAGTCAGCACATCCATCACCTCATACCTCCACATACCAAAATTGTTCGTGCCATTGAACTTCACCACATCGATCCTCATCGGATGTGGACTCATGGATTTCTCCGACGATGTACTTTCTCCAGCCATCTTCTCAATTGATTCCTCAAAGTAATGCGGAAACAAACGGAGTAAGATAAAATAAACTAGATAAAGATAGGATCTTTACCTCCACGCGATACCCTCGAAGAGTTTCCGAAGCAATATACTCCTCCAAATTAATTCCTCGAGCAATCTACACGCTATTTTGATATCAACACACGATCCCACAAATAGTCCCAATGCTGCTCTGAGATTGACACATGATCTCCGCCAAACAGCAATTGATGCCCTTGGAATCAACATAAGATCTCACGTCGAACCTGAGATGCTCTGATACGACTTGTTGCACGCGCCCTTGGCAATAACCTCTTTGAGGAATGCTTCCCGACGGAGACTGATGCAGCCGGAGATTTACCCAACACGCACAAGAACAGAGAACAATAGAGAAAAGCAATCAACACAGTATTTAACGAGGTTCGGCAACGTGCCTACGTCCTCAAGGCAAGGGGAGAGAGATTTTATTGATTCAACAATCAATTACAACTTATTCCTTCTTCAAGGAATTTCCAAGGGAGATTTTCAGAGGGATTTTCTTGGGATACAATACATGAGGGCTCTAGCCCTTATTTATAACCACAGAGTCTCAGTGATTTAGGAAATCCCATTGGATTTGACCCCAACTTAGAAAAGAAATCCAATCGTAAAAGAAATCCAAATCCTAAAAGAATCCAAATTCTAAAACGAGAAGCATTCACCTGTTAGGAAACTCCAATTGGATCCGACTTCTTTTCAAAAACGAAGTCCGAATCCAATTGGATTACACAAGCTTCATCAAGCTTTCATCTCCTCTCTCCCTAGAACGCAAACATATGGTATCTAATAATAGTACTTTGCATGTTGAATCCTCAAAAAAGATGGTTATTTCAAGTCTAATAATCCTATTTAGGCGAATTGAGAAATAAAGAAAAGAATGTTTGTTGTTTTTAAAAATTCTAACAATTTGAGAAAGGACAAGTATCTAAGTTTGAATCAACTGGATTAATAAAATGATAACTAAGTAGATCTCTCTAAGAATCACCATTATAATTATCAATTTTTTTCCTTAAAGGATAAGTTATATATGATTATGTAATATCATATCAATTTAGATTATCAATAACATAAGAAATATAAATATGAATTAATTAGATCTAAACATGATAACCTTAGATTTTCAATATTAAACATAAATTATCATTTAACAATATATAATCTATCAAAGTTTTTATTATCTAAGAATTATCTTATTTTAAACCTAATTTAATCCTGTGTCTGTTTTCATTGAAGCACAAAATAAAGAGATTTAGATTAATTAACAAATTACTAATCTAATTTCATCTAACTTAGATACTTCTAGATTTAGCTAATGATAATTAGATCAAGAACAATATAGATACAATAGCGAAATGAAATCTTGAAAAAAGAACAAAAAATGATCAACTAAAAATAAAGGCTTTTATTAATTGAAAGAACCTTATAAAAATGATCTTGAAGAACAACACTTGATTTTAATGAAGAACAAAAAAATTCAAAACTTCTACAATTTTTTTTATAAAATATTGTCTCTTAACTCTAGAACTCACTCTACTTTTATAGCCTAATAAGAGAGGCACAAAAGATCAAAACAAATATGGTGAAAATCTGGCATAATCTTTGACTTGATTTGCTTTAATCACTTGATTCTTCACAATTTTTGACTTGATTTGCTTTAATTACTTGATTCTTCACAATTTTTGACTTGATTTGATTTGATTTGTTTTTAACTGCTTGATTTGCTCTCATGAAAATCTAGATCTGAGTTAATGTAGTTGGGCTTGCGGCTTTGGGCTTGTAAAAGACCTTCTTTTGATTTTCCTTTCTTAATTCTTTATTTAATACCTAACTTCTTCACAAAAACACTAAAAAAACCCGAGTATCATTATTAATGAATAAAAAGCAAATAAATATGAGTATAAAAGTGTAATTTAATGATGTTAATCATGTGTGGAGAGAGGGGAAGGAGAGGGAGATTCGGATCCGATCAATATGAATAGAATATGGATCACGCTTTCAAATAGCGGCTGATTTTGATATATATCGGCAATATTATATCTGGCATTGAAGTATCTATATAAGATTAACCCTTTAATATGGCCCAATATCAAGCTGATATTGATGATACAGTCAATATAACCGATATTGACGATCAATATTGTTGATATTCTCACTAAAAATCATTAGCTGATACTGATACCAACACCGATATAGAGATTTTAAACCATGATATGGATCCTAACACCTGAAAAATATATATTATTCAACGAAAATGGAAAGCCAAACCACTCGGCATGATATGAATTATTTAAAATGCTCAAAATAAAATAAATCAAGTGTTCTGTAATTTTCTACTTGTGAATCAAGTGGCCAAAAAGTGAACAGCGGAAATTAAAGTAGATTTTTATTAATCTATGGATTGAAAAGTATAAATTGAAAATTGAACCCTTGGATCATGATCGAAAGACTTTTAAACCTTTGAAAGATAATTTTGAAAATATTTTTTGTTGCGTTTGAAACACTCTAGACCATTAAAAAAAAACACACACACACAATTCATTAAAGATTTTTTTATTGTTAATTTGATTACTAGTAGCCTTATATTGTATCCATGTTAATACAACTCTGTTGCAGGTGTTTCTGTCATGTGCAATTATCAAAAATCCCTTTTATTTCTCAGTATAATTTTTTTTGAGAGAAAAACGGGAACAATAATGGCCCCGATTTCTCAGTATATTTTGATAATATCATCTAAAAATTGTCGCATTATAACTAAAATATAGAATAAACAGCAGAAGAATGTCTATGTCATCCAAGAAAAAGTATATTGATCATTCTCTATGGCTTAAAACTATACAAACAACAATACATGTACAGCCAAAAAGGATGCCATTCTAATGGCAGTTTCAGAAACCACAGAGAACTAGATACTGCTGTTCATGTCTCAGCAAGGGCCAAGATGACCCTGCACAACGAGTACTGGCAATAATGGTCAGCACAGCCCTCTCCACATCCCTTGACACCTGAAATGGGAGCAGAAAGACGATGTACTCCATGCAAGAAGAGTCGCAGGGCAATGTGATAGGCCCATCACTCGGCAAATCAAACTCTTGTTCCGGCATCTTGAATAGCTCTCTAAGGATGGTGCTTGAAAGATATGAAATAGGAATCATGAAGCGCTCTCCATCTACTGAGTAAACAAAAACATGGCCTCTTTGCGCAACTGATGTACTGCACTCCATACTAGTTCTTGTTGATGTGATCCTTCTCCTCCCTAGTGCAGCTACCTTCTGCCATTTTTTTGCCGTCTCAAGGAGTCTCTTGCTGTTGAGCATTTCTAATTGTGGTGGTGGTCTGATGGAATTGTACCTAATGGTAGATTGCAAAGGATGTGTTTTCATTGAGTTGAAGGCAATGGATTCGTCAGTTATTTATACAAGAGGCAAGGGGTGGGAAGATAAGTCCTGTGGAAAAGTGGAGCTTTCACTTCTGGACTCAAATAGGGAGAATACCATGTGCTGATTGGAGGTGGAAGCTGGATGTCTGGACTTTGGTAATGATTCAATTCATGAAATTGACAAGTTACCAGAAACTAGCCTCTGATGTCGTCCAAATTCTAGTTTGGTAGCTATTGAATTGATCGATAATGAGGTGAAATATGAGTTTATCTGCTACAGACTTGCAAAGGGTCGGTTCATACATAAATGCATGTAGATCTTGCAGTTGATGGAGGGATCATCATAGGGCCACTCTCATGTGAGTCACAGACCCTCATATATAGAAACAACTAGCATGGGAGGCCAAGTTGGAGATTGGTAGGCCACATAAACAGATTGCTTATGAGGCGAAATGCAAGCTTCTGCGGTAAAAAGTAACAGGCCATTGGTCTTGGTATGGATGCACATGGATCTTTCAAGGAAAACCATAATAGGACCTTGCCTCTCTTGATTGCATCCTTTGTTCAGCAAGAAGTTTGATAGACAATATAGATCTTTCTCTTTATTCAGTAATGCTTGAAGGGTGACAATCCCATGACGGTGTCCCTCCTGATTGTCTCTTTTGTTTAGCAACTGGTATATGCCATTACAGTTTGTCCTCAAGGTCCAAATAAATGTTCTCTACCAAATTGAAGGCCTCATGAACTCAATCACTTATAAGTGTGGTATGAGCAAATCTAATATAGAATTTATAAAGAGCTGGGTCATAGATAAATGTGTATCAGTATTGCTGGTGATGGAGGAAACATAATGGCCCCCCTCATGTGAACCATGTATGCAGTAGATAAGAAAAATTGTTACTGATAAATATGGATCATTGGAGGGCCACTCTAGTGTGAGACTCTCCTACAATTGCCTCTTCCATTTTGCAAGTGCATAAGCTCAAGAAATATGCTTTCTCCCCGTTCTGAAGACCAGAGAGTGGGCAAAGGTTCATGTGTATGTAACACTAAGAAAATAATGATAAAAGTAGCATGTCAAATTTTTGAATGAGAAACTTGAGAAGAATTGGTAAGGCATTTAACTTGTGCAAAGAGAATCACAAGTATGTGAGCAATCATTACAACAAGAATGTCTTCTACATCGGGGATAGTGGGAATCACTCATCTAATAAAGAAAGCACATGTCCATGTTCTTGATTAGGAAGTTTCCTTGTGAATAAAGTGTGTTGAGTGTTAAGTTGCTTGCTAGCGGAAGTAATGCTCGTGCTTGATGACAAAAGAGCTGCAAATAAGGATTGTAGAAACTATGGAGTGAAGAATCCTCTGAATGAACCATTCCATTCATCTTGTACTACTCGTCAAATATAATCTAATAAAGAAAATCCAAGTGTTTAGAAACTTTTAACCCATGCATCAAATGATATCCTTTTCCAACGGCTAAAATAATGTGTTTTTGCAACCTCTTATGATCAAAGGTGAAAGAAATTCTCAGAAGGCTTCATCCAGTATCTATAGGCTAATAAGGATGTATTAAACAAGATGAACCGTGTGATTACTCATAGGATAATCCAAAATAAAGTCTCTACAAAGCTTACTTTGAGGCTGGGTACTAAAAGAAAACATCCCTTTGTGTGGGGTTTTTTTTTTTTTTTTTTTTTTTTTTTTGGGTGGGGGGATGGATCTTGTCGCGCGCGCGCGAGAGAGAGAGAGAGAGAGAGAGAGTTCAACTTGGATCCTTTCAATAGGATTTAAGTATGGATCATGCTTTCAAATATCAGTTATATCAGTAATATCGTATCGGGTTTTGAGGTACTAGATAATGTCACCATATAATTTCACTCAATATCAAGCTCATATTGCTCATACAATCGATATGGATGATATTAATGGTTGATGTTGATGACACTGACACGAAAAATCTTAACCGATACCGATACCGATATTTTAAACCATGAGTATGCATCTTATCACATGAAAATTATAATTACTCAACTAAAATGGAAAAACCAAACCATTCAGTATGATCTAAATTATTTAAAATGCTCAAAACTGAAAAATCAAGTGTTTTTTTTTTTTTTGTGAGTGAATCAAGTGGCTTAAAGTAAGCAGTAGAAGGTAGAGTTTTATTGATCTACAGTGAAAAATATAAATTGAAAATTGAACCATTGGATCATGATCTAAAAGACTTTAAAACCTTAGAAAAATAATTTTTGTTGCGTTAGAAACACTCTAGACCATAACACACACACACATAGAGTCAACACATATTCATTAAAGATTTATTATTAATTTTGATTACTAATAGACTTATATTGTATTCTTGCTAATATAACTTTCTTACTTGTGGCTTTATAATGTGCAATCATCAAAACTGTTGTGTACGAGGCAACAACCAGCGAGGAATCCAATAGATGCAGCAGAGAAATGCCCCAGAATAACAAGAACAAGAAATAAGAGAGAAAGCAAACGCAATATTTAACTAGAATCGACAATTTGCCTATGTCATCGGGGTAAGGGAGAGAGATTTTATTGATTCAATAACTAATACAATTTGTATCTTGCATACCTTTAAGAGGGTTCTGACCTTTTATTTATAGCCAAAGAGACCCAAGAATTTAGGAAACCCCAATTGGATTCGTCTCCAATTCAAAAACGAAGTCCAAATCCTGAAAGGAGATGCAGATCTGTGCCCAAATTCGCCTGTCGGCCAACCGGCCGGTCGATCGACCCTCTCCCTCGATCGGTCGACTGATCGGTCGACCACGACGAACTGAGAGCAACCCCGTGCCAGTTGGTCGACCCATGATTGATCGTTTCTTTGCCACGATCGACCGGGCTACCCTGTGCACGTTTATGTATACCGGTCGGCCGGGAGTCGACTGGTTCTGCTGCTGGCCTGATATAAACTCCGTTCTCGCGTCGGTCTCGCTCCTTTTGGCTTCCGATCTCTGCACTATGTTTCCTGATGAGTTTAAAAAACTTCTCTTTACAATTCTCCACCTCGGTGAAGATTTCTCAAATCTGAGCCGAACTCATCATAGTACCTATCGACTCGAAAGTGACTGCACTAGTGTGACCGCCTACGTACCTTATCCTAGGGATCAAGCCATCAGTAGTTCATCCAAGCGAGCTCCACCGAGCTCAAACAATTGGAAGGATATGGAGCAACTCTTTACAATGTGTAAATTTCACTTCCGACCCCACCTTGATAAGCATATCTGTGGGATTCTCATTTATGTGAATCTTCAATAACTCAATATCACCTTCAATAAGAATCTCCCGAACAAGTTGAACCTGATGTTTATTGCTTCGTCCTTACATGATACACCTGATTCTTCACCAAATAGATAGCACTCATGCTATCACAATTAATCTTCAACAGATCATGTTCAATCCCCAAGTCATCGAGAAATCCCTGAAGCCATATTGCCTCCTTCATAACCTCTGTCATGCCCATGTACTCGGCTTCTGTAGTAGACAATGTTATGGTAGACTGTAGAATAGAGCGCCAACTCATCAGTGTCTGAGATAATGTGAACACATACCCTATTGTAGACCGGCATTTGTCAAGGACTCTTGCACAATCAGAGTCAAAATATCTGATACACTCCTGCTTACCTATCGAATCCTTCTCGAATACCAATCCAGCATCTATAGTACCTTTAATGTACTGTAGAACTCACTTTACTACCTCTCAATGACCCTTTTTAGGATCATGCATGTAGCTGCTGATCATTGAGACAGCTTGTGACAAATTTGATCTTGTACATACCAGTGCATACATCAAACTACCAACTGCACTGGTATACGGCACGCAAGTCATATACTCATGTTCTTCAACAATAGTCAGAGTGGTGTATTTACAGATTTTGCATCACCATTGATGTTGTACTTCTGAAGTACCTTTGCAAATACCCTTTTTGTGACAATCTCACCTTGCACTACTTTGGTCTCGTTCAATCTTCATGCCTAGCACCTTCTTTTCTTCTCCAAGATCCTTCATCTCGAACTCGGAAGACAAGTCTTTCTTCAATTTATCAATTGCAGAACTGCTCTTAGAAGCGATAAGCATATCATCTACATATAATAGTAGATAAATGTACTCTCTCTAGATAGCTTGTTGTAATACACACATGGTTCATAATGGCTGCATATGTACCTTTTTCACTAATGAATCTATCAAAATGCTTGTATCACTGATTGGAGATTGATTCAATACATATAGTGATTTTTTCAGCTTGCATACCATTTTCTCCTTGCCTGCAGTTTTGAATCCCATCGGCTGAGACATATAGATCTCCTCATCAATATCGCAATGGAGAATGGCGGTATTCACACGAGCTGGTCAAGATCCAACCATACTATGCTACCAGTGCTAGTAAAATTTGAATTGACGAGTGCTTTACAACATGAGAGAATACCTCATTGTAATCAATGTCTTCTCATTGTGCGTAGCCTTTCACCACCAATCTGGCTTGTAGCGTACAGTATTTTCCTTGAGAAATCTATGTTTCTTTGCATATACCCACTTACAACCAATTACCTTCTTTCCCTTGGGCAACTCTGTCAGTTCTTAAGTGTTGTTCTTCTGTAGAGACCCCATCTCTTCTTCCATGGCATCCTTCCACATCTTAGACTCTGAACTGATGTCAACTTTCCAATATGTAGACGGGATCGCCTCTTCGACGCTAAGAGAGCATAGGCCACAATCATATATGTAGTGAGCCAGCTAGGTTTGTGTGGATTTCTTCTGGGCCTTCCAATTGCAACGGATTCATGGACATCACTCGTGACCTGTCCTTGAGCCTCTTCATCATCAGTATCCTGCTCGCTACATGATCACTACCCTGTGTCACTATAGGTAAGATCTTCAAAGATACTGACATTTCTAGAGATGGTAAAGTAGCATCACTTTCCACCTGCTACGATATCTCTTTGGTCTTCTCAATCCCGCCTGCTAAGAGATTGTAGGCTTCAACATTGTAGCCTCATCGAATGTGATATCTCTGCTGAGAACAAACTTCATGTCCTTAGGATCCCAAATATTGTAGCCTTTTATTCCTCTCTTGAATCCTACAAACACTCCTTTCTTTGCTCTTGGGTTTAACTTGTCTTCCTTTACATGGTAGTAGGCCGGACACCCAAATATCCTTAGGAATCATAGTCCTGAGCGGGTTTCCTTGACCAAACCTCCAGAAGAGTTTTTACCTCATATCGCAGACGAAGGCAACCTGTTGACGAGATAGCAAGTATATGTCAAAGTCTCAGCCAAAAAGTTCTTTGGTAATCCGGCGTTAGCTAACATAACATACATACATCGGACCTTCTCTAGCGGAGTCCCGTTCATCCTTTCTGCTACTCGTTTTATTGCGATGTTTTTCTTACTATGAAGTACTTGTCTATGCCTCATCATGACATAGTTTTAGGAAAGGATCAGACTTATCCTCACCTCTGTTAACTGATTGGAGGACATTGATCTTCCTTTTCGCGCTTTTCTCCAAATTCTTCTTCCAGTCCACAAATAATTCTAAGATTCCCCTTTGTGCTTCATGGTATATACCCAACATTGCCTAGAATAGTCATCAATAAAAGTCACAAAGTAGTGGTTACCTCTAATAGATGCCGTCTTGATAGGTCCCCAAACGTCGGTGTGAACATACTCCAGAATCTCCTCGGTGCAGTAAGTCACTGTGCTGAATTTTGCGTTGGTCTTCTTTCCGATGACACATTGTTCACAGAAATCCTGTTTGCAGGTCCGGCACCTTTCAAATTGTAAGTACACCTAGAGGGGGGTAAATAGGTGTATGGCTAATCTAATGAACAAAAATGTGGAATTTAAAAACTTAAAGCAACACACTAAGTGTAACCAATGAGTGTAGCCGAATTCCGGTGAAGGGCTCTGGATTAACTCCTCTTGATTCCTCTGAATAAGAGTTGAGGTGCTATATGAAGCTCTCGTGGTTAAACACAAGTGAGGCACACACAAACACACAAGCATATATATGATATGACAATATAATGTAATGCTCAAAGTAATAAAGAGAGTTAGAGTTAATGGATCAAACGCAAACACCGAGATTTGTTTCGAGGTTCGAGCACCCAGCTCTACGTCCCCGCCTTCACACAGAAGGATTTTCACTAACTCGTCCACAAAGGACTTCCCACACAGGGAACCTCCACTGAGGATTTAGGGCAATACAATAACCGGGAGTACACAACTCCTCTCTCAATTACAAACACAACCTCTACACTTAGAGGCTAGGCACAAAGCCACCACAATATCAACCTCATAATTGAGGGACAGGCACAAAGCCAAACAACCAATCAACCTCTCACTAGAGGGATAGGGCACAAAGCCATCACTCCAATAATCAACCTCTACACAAGAGGGATAACACAAAGTAGGAGGGTTTACAACTTAGTGATCAAAAGACCACAAACCAATTCTTTTCCCACAAACAAAGATCCTATAGAGAGGATAGAATGATAAGCTCAAGTGTGAAAAATAAAGTCTTTGGAAATGAAAACAATAAAGAAAAACACTTGGAAAAATCACAAGATAGATATTGAAATAGAGATCAAAAATCAATTCCCAAATACTCTCTTTTTCTTTGAATTTCCAACACTTTAAAACAAATGAAGATAGATCTTTTAAACCCAAAAATCTTTTGAAAACTTGTTGTTTAAACACTAGAGAAGTAGGAATTTTTGCTCTAAAAATTCTTCTTCAAAACCAACTTCAAATGGGGTATAAATAAGCCCCAATCAGAATCTGCCCGTTGGCAGCAGGAAAGGTCTGTTTTGACCTTCCGGTCGACCAGCCGGTCGACCGGCCAACGGTCAAATTTCTGACCGTTGAACCTGTCGGTCAACCGCCCGGTCGACCGCGCCCAGAAGCAGAGAGCAACGGCTCTCTGGCCGGTCGACCGCCCGGTCGACCGGGCCAACCCGAGAGTGGGTTGACTTCAGTTGGTCGACCGCTCGGTTGACCGGCCAGCTGACATGGCCTTTGTGCACGTCTCGTGCACATCGGTCGACCGTTCTGGTCGATCGGCTCTTGGTCCGGTCGACCGGTCGGTCGACCGCCAGAGCCTGTCAGGCAATATACAGGATTTAAAACTTGGGTTTTTAATTATCAAATAAATCCCATAAAATCTCTAAAAATCCGCAAAAATAGTTTCAGTATAATACTTTGATATACAAACATATTTGAGTAAATCAAACCATGTTACAAATATTTTGAACTATTTTTGTAACTTAAAAATTTTGCCGAAAATAAAAATTCGTATTTTCCAAAACTTGGATTTTTTGAAATGAAAAATCCGATTTTTCCAAAACTCATCCAAATTCAAAAACATGATATTTTAAACAACTTTGATGCGTATAATATATGGATATAATCCAATATACATATAAAGATATATATCAATATTTTTGACATTAAATCCGAAAATAAGTTTTGTTTAAAATACCAAAACTCCAAACTCATGAAATCGACTATCAAACTAAGTTTGTTTAAATAGTTGAAGCATAGATGTATATAGAACAAACATAACATACATTAAACCATGTAAACTTGTTTTAATTCTATCTATTCATGAAAACCAAGATCGGTTAAACTAAAAACCGAAAACTAAAACCAAAACATGAAACGTGTGTATGTTGTGAACTTGAGCATATCACACTATCTAATCTTTAACAATGGATCTAAAGTCTAAATTAAACAATGTACTGAAGTCTTCTTGTAGAGCGTCGTCTCCAAATCGACTCGATGCAAACGTGATCCACCGAGATTGACTCCAACGAGTGCTAGATATGAACTTTGACGCTCGGGCTCTTGAATCACCATGTGAAAGCTCCAAAACACCTTGTTGAAGCTAATTACCTGCTAATATCTTGATTAAATATCTGAAACTAAATATCACAAGATTATTAGTAAACTATAACTACATGAGTTAATCATCATCAAAACTAGAGTGGAAGGCCTCTGGGCCAACAATCTCCCCTTTTTGATGATGACAAAACTCATGGAGTTATATATGCATGGATTAAAGTTAAGCTTCAAGGAAGCTCCCCCTTAACTCATGCATAACAATAAACAATAAGATATGCAATGAATATTAAACATGAATATGCATAAACATGCATAATGAAATAAACATGCTCTTGATATCAAACTTTTAAAATAAATTCCTTTTCCTTTTTAAAATAAACATGTTCTTAAATAATTGCTCTTGATACCAATAAAATTTCAATTTGAAAACTTATTTCAATTTGAAAATTTTATCAATAAAAGGAATAATGCTCTTGATACCAATCAATAAAAACTCTTGATATCAATTGAAAGATAATCAATAAAAGCTCTTGATACCAATAAAAAAAATTTTAATAAAAGTTCTTGATATCAATAAACCAAAACAACAAAATAAACTCTCTTGATACCAATATCAACAAAACATCAGAATATCAAACAAATTCTCTTGATACCAATATGAAATAGACTTTGATATAAACTTACAAATAAACAATAAACATGCATATAAACTCAAATACTTCTCCCCCTTTTTGTCAATCATCAACAAAGGGTCAAAGAAAACATAAAATAAAGTTCTCCCCCCTTTTTGTATTTCAATTTGAAATGTAAGCATACAGATATATAAAAAACATATATGAGTATACAAAAAGAATGTCAATAGTGATACCAATTGAAAAGATCCAATGATACCAATTGAAAACATAATAAGATCAAGTGTATAACTCATACTTCCTACCACCCATTTCATGCACATGTTTAAAAGGATTTTCAATAATAAGCATACAAGGCATGGTCGCCTAACCAACCGCCCTTAAATGGGTAGGGGTTTTTAAAATATAGTATGTTTGAATAACTCTACCATATGAAGAATACGAACTAGTTATATGAAAAGTTTGAAAAATTAGTACAAAATCCTTTAAGTAAGGAATAAAACAAAATATATTTCATGAAAAACATGTAAATCACATTATCATCAACACTCAAAATCCATAAAGCCCATATCATACTCATGAAAATAAAATCATGAGAAAACAATAAGTAAAGTGAGTGTACAAGATTGTTATGTAAAACACATCATCATGAAATTAGGCAATCGAGCTCAAAATGAAATTCCTTAAAATATGAAAATCATCAAAACTAGAATCCTTCAAGGTATATGTATGTTATGTTCAAACTAAAATATACATACATATCTAAATATAAACGAGTCCACAAAATTATATGTATGAAGGCAAGTGGCTCAAGGATGTATATGTATAACTATTAGTTTGGACAAAATAGACATATACATGACGTTAAACATAAACATGAAAAACATGTACAAAATGAGAATATAAGTCAAAATGTATGAATCATCAAAACTTAGGCTATACTAGTACATCTAATAAGTACAAATGAGCATTCAAGCACAAACATATAATAATCAATTTGTTGCTCACTAGTTGTACAAGTATATATCTAAGTTTTAATGAAAACTAACATCTAGACAGTAATCAAATCATGAGCATAGAAATTAAAACAAAACTCATAAACATACATATGATCATTATGTACATGCACATGCATAGATCTAGGACATACACATTAGTTAAAATAAATGTGAGAACACAAAGCTATAAATCCATATTAACATGGGTGTCTCAAATAACTAATCATGTATATCACTAATCTAAATATCATGTCATATAACATACTAATCATGAAACATTAAAACATGCTAAAATTAATGATATGAAAAGCATGTAAACAATAAATGAGGAGTAAGAGATTGTTACTAAAACCGAAGAGGCACATCTAGGGGTGCCACCGGATACGGATTATCCGCGGATATCCGCATCCGAATCTGCCTCCAATCCGGATACGAATATCATTTTTTCACATCCGTCAATATTCGTATTCGTATCCGTATCCGAAAGGTAGGTGCGGATACGGATATGGTAAACATAATATCTTATTCGTATCCGATCCGATATCCGAATGTTACATGCTTCATAATGATATCGGTATGGAGGAGACTATTCTTCAATGGAATAAGGCATTAAATTTTGATATTTTGAGTTGGTGAAAAAGTAATAGTGGAAAGTATTCGATTCTTACAAGAGTACCACAAGATATTTTGAGTATTTCGATATCAACCATGGCATCCGAATCGACATTTAGCACCAGAGGACGTGTAATTTATTGTTATAGAAGTGAATGATAATGAATATAATGAATGTATTGATATGTACACAATAATATCATAGTATGTATCACATTTAATATTGTAGTAGATGAGATAAAAAGTAATATAAGTATTTCTGTTTAATTTATCTTTAACCATATCCATTTTTTACATATCCGATTAGTATCCGCATCCGATCCGCTAATATCCGATTTATATCTGATATCCGATTTTGACGGATACGGATATCATTTTTTCACATCCGCCAATATCCGTATCTGTATCCGTATCGAAGGTTAGGTGCGGATATGAATATGGTAGAGATAATATCCTATCCGTATCCGATCCGATGGCACCCCTAGGCACATCTCCTTATCTCCAAACCGAGATGGTCCTCCCACCAAACTCCCCTTGAAAGTGATGCATCCAAATGTCCTCTTTAAGCTCGAAACGCGTCCACCTCAAGGCACCATCACTCTCACGTCATGTTAGAGCCCACACCTACATCAAATAAATAGGGGTCCTTTGGTACCCACACTTTTTTTGGTCCATGGGGGTTAGCTCCTTTCCTAACCCAAACAAATTTAGTTGCTAAGTTTGAATCATGTAACTTATCATAGCAAATTTAGTAAGGTGGCCCTTACGTCCACAATGTGTACAAGTGTACACATGAGCATACATCGTGTTATGGGAGTGAACGTGGGAAGCATGTGTATGCTATGGTTTGTGTGCATGCATAAATGGAACTTGTTTCTTTCGAAACAAATATTCCAAACGTGTGTGGTTCAAAGTACAATGGCTCAAAGTGGAGCCCAAACAATCCACACTCTTCTTTAACAAACAAATCCTAGAAGAGGTGCATGCAATAGGTGAGCTAGATGAAGAAGCTACACTAGCATGGCAAACATGTGTAAACAAATCATTTTTCAAAAAACATTTTTATTTGAAACAATGTCCAATTTCTTTGAAATAAAAGCAATTTTTATTTTCAAGGAATCATTCTCTTTTAAAACAAAATCAAGTTTTGAAGTTAAAAACTCATTTTTCTTTAAAACATTTTCACAATCATTTTTGATTTTCAAAATTTTGTTTTCATTAAGGGCAAGGGATTTAAGTGAGTCAAGTTCACTTGAAACTCATCCCTCTCTTGCAAAGCAATCTCAAGTCTAGAAGATAAATTTTTATTTTCTTCTTTTAAACTAAGACTATCCTTTTTCAAAAGTTTATATTTTAAAATCAAATTTTCACAATTTTTGGTAAGTTCATCATTTAAGGCTTGTGCATCCATACACTCATTGCATTGAGAACTAGTACTAACATCTAGTTGAGTGTCCGAATGTACCTCAAGGGAGTCATTCCCTTGGACCATGAAGTAACGTTCGTCGGACTCGTCTCGACTAGATCTCCTCTTCTTATTGATAAGCGTTAGTAGCTCGGGAGATGTCAAAATGTTCCACACTGTAAAAGCGGAATCATAGTGAGAAAACACATGTAAATACTTTTTATTAAGGGATGCTCTAAGTGCTTTTAGGGCTAGTGCATTGGCCTCTATATGCTTGCTATCACTAAAGTAGGATTCCTTGGTAATGGCAAGGTAAACTTTATAATCTAGGGCTTTTAAATGACAACTCATCATAACCTTCCATATATCAAGTCTAGAGATATCAAACATGGGAGGGCTATCCATGAGTGTAAACTATATGTGTGCAAATGCAAATGAGAATGATAGATTAGCAAAACCAAGATCACACTCCTAGGTGGTTAAATCTAATATCAGGAGCGTAGGCTCTGATACCAATTGAAAGTAAATAAAACATGTTGAAGAATTCAACCATAAATTTTGATATCAATAGAAGGATGTAAATATATAGGTAATCTTGATATCAATTGTAAAGATTAGTACCAATTGAAAGTAATTTTTCATTAGGAGCATATGATACCAAAAATAATCAATATCATTTTTCAACATAAAGTGTGGGGAGTAAGATACCAAAGATAAGCAAAACCATTAAAAGGTGAAATATGAATTTTCTCCCCCTTCATGAAATATCAAACAAAATGATGCATAAGCTTGCATAAGATACCGATAACAAAAGCTCTGATACCAATTGTAAGTACACCTAGAGGGGAGAATAGGTGTACGGCTAATCTAATGAACAAAAATGCGGAATTTAAAAACTTAAAGCAACACACTAAGTGTAACCAACGAGTGTAGCCGAATTCCCGGTGAAGGGCTCTGGACTAACTCCTCTTGATTCCTTTGAATAAGAGTTGAGCTGCTATATGAAGCTCTCGTGGTTAAATACAAGTGAGGCACACACAAACAACACAAGCATATATATGATATGACAATATAATGCAATGCTCAAAGTAATAGAGAGAGTTAGAGTCAATGGATCAAACGCAAACACCGAGATTTGTTTCGAGGTTCGACCCAACTCTACATCCCCGCCTTCACACAAAAGGATTTTCACTAACTCGTCCACAAAGGACTTCCTACACAGGGAACCTCCACTGAGGATTTAGGGCAATACAATAACCGGGAGTACACAACTCCTCTCTCAATTATAAACACACCTCCTTAAAGGTTAGGCACAAAGCCACCACAATATCAACCTCACAATTGAGGGATAGGCACAAAGTCAAACAACCAATCAACCTCTTGTAAGTACACCTAGAGGGGGTGAATAGGAGTACGGCTAATCTAATGAACAAAATGCGGAATTTAAAAACTAAAATGCAACACACTTAGTGCAACCAACGAGTGTAGCCGAATTCCCGGTGAAGGGCTCTGGACTAACTCGTCTTGATTCCTCTGAATAAGTGGAGGTGCTATATGAAGCTCTCGTGGTTGAACACAAGTGAGGCACACACAAACAAGCCAAGCATATAATATATGAATGAGCAATATGAAATGATGCAAGGCACAATATAAAAGAAGAGAGAGAGAGAGTTTAGAGTCAATGGATCAAACGCAAACACCGAGATTTGTTTCGAGGTTCGAGCACCCAGCTCTACGTCCCCGCCTTCATACAGAAGGATTTCCACTAATTTGTCCACACAGGACTCCCACACAGGGAACCTCCACTGAGGATTTGGGCCAATACAACCGGAATACACAACTCCTCTCTCAATTACAAACACAACCTCTACACTTAGAGGCTAGGCACAAAGCCACATCAATATCAACCTCACAAATGAGGGAAAGGCACAAAGCCAAACAACCAATCAACCTCTCACTAGAGGGATAGGGCACAAAGCCACCACTCCAAAAATCAACCTCTACACAAGAGGGATAACACAAAGTAGGAGGGTTTACAACTTATTGATCAAAAGACCACAAACCAATTCTTTTCCCACAAAACAAAGATCCTATAGAAAGGATAAAATGATAAGCTCAAGTGTGAGAAAAAACCAAAGAATGGAAAATAAATACTCAAAGAAAATCCTTGGAAAAACTAGAAATAGGATGAAGAAGATGAACCAAAAACACTTTTCCCAAAATCACTTTTCTTTGATTTTCCAAACCCTAAAAAAATACCAAATCAAATGTAAACTTTAGAGCCCAAAATTTCTTTTTAATTGCAGCAAAAACACTAGTAGGATTAGAAAATAAGCTATCCAAAAACTTGTTAAAAACAGTCAAGAGAAAAACCATTTATATAGCCATTTGAAAAACTATCCGTTGGCAGCCAATTATGGTCAGAATTGACCATCCGGTCGACTGGCCGGTCGACCGGCCAACGGTCGAAATTTGACCGTTGCCAACCTCCGTCGACCCCCGGTCGACCGTCCTTACCCGAGAGTAAGGAGACTTCAGTCGGTCGACCGCACGGTCGACCGGCCAAACCAAAAGGCCTTTGTGAACGTCTCGGGCACATCCGGTCGACCGTTCCGGTCGACCGGCTCCTGGTCCGATCGACCGGTCGATCGACCGCCAGAGCCTGGCAGACAGAAATATAGGATTTGAAAACTGGGTTTTTATTATCCTATTAAATCCCATAAAATCTCTAAAATTCACAAAAATAGTTTCAGTATAATACCTTGATATACAAACATATTTGAGTAAAATCAAACCATGTTACAAATAATTTGAACTATTTTTGTAACTTAGAATTTTACCGAAAACCAAAATCTGTATTTACCAAAACTTAGATTTTTGAGATGAAAAATCGTTTTGTCCAAAACTCATCCAAATACAAAAACATGATATTGAAACGACTTGAAGCATGTTGTATATGGATATAATCCAATATACATGAAAGATATATATATCATTGCTTTTGACTCAAAATCTAAAAATACGTTTTGTTAAAATATCAAAACACCAACTCATGAATAGACTATCAAACTAAGTTTGTTTAAATAGTTGAAGCATAGATGTATATAGAACAAATCTAATATACATTAAACCATGTAAATTTGTTTTGATTCTATCTATTCATGAAAAAAGATCGGTTAAACTAAAAACCGAAAACCAAAACCAAAATCTGAAACGTGTGTGTATTGTGAACTTGAGCATATCACACTATCTAATCTTTAACAAATGGATCTAAAACATAAACTAAACTATGTACCGAAGTCTTCTTGTAGAGCGTCGTCTCCAAGTCGACTCGATCCAAACGTGATCCACCGAGCTTGACTCCAAAGATGCTAGATATGAGCTTTGACGCTCGGGCTCTTGAATCACCATGTGAAAGCTCCAAAACACCTTTGTTGAAGCTAATCACCTACTAATATCTTGGTTAAGTATCTGAAACTAAACATCATAAGATTATTAGTAAACTATAACTATGAGTTAATCATCATCAAAACTAGAGTGGAAGGCCTCTGGGCCAACAATCTCCCCCTTTTTGATGATGACAAAACTCATGGAGTTATATATGCATGGATTAAAGTTAAGCTTCAAAGAAGCTCCCCCTTAACTCATGCATAGTAATAAACAATAAATATATGCAATGAATACTAAACATGAATGCATAAAACAATGAAATGGACATGCTCTTGATACCAACTTTTAAAATAAATTTTTTTTCCTTTTTGAAATAAACATGTTCTTAAATAATTGCTCTTGATACAATAAAAATTTCAATTTGAAAACTTTATCAATAAAAGCTCTTGATACCAATCAATAAAAATTTTCACAAAAGTTTCTTGATATCAATAAAACAAAACAACAAAGCATGAAATAATAAAAGCTCTTGATATCAAGTTGAAACTCAAATACACCAATAAACATGCATATAAACTCACAAATACTTCTCCCCCTTTTTGTCAATCATCAACAAGGGGTCAAAGAAAACAATAAAATACTGTTCTCCCCCTTTTTGTCTTAAACAAAAAAAAATCTCAATTAGGGTGAAATCAAATCAAAACATTATGATACCAATTGAAAAAAATATATCAATTTAGTGCATCATGATATCAATAAAGCGTACTAATTGAAAGTACATAAAATAAATGTTTTAATTTAAATAAACATGTCTATATTTTCCAATTGTAAGTAATTAAAACATGTTGAAGAAATTAATCAAAATTTTGATAAAATAGAATGATGTAAACATATACGTAATCTTGATATCAATAGTAAAGATTAGTACCAATAGAAAGTAATTTCATTAGGAGTATATGATACCAAAAATAATCAATATCATTTTTTTAATCATTTTTCAACATAAAGTGTGGGAGTAAAATACTAAGGTAAACAAAATCAATTAAAAAGTGAAATACGAATTTTCTCCCCCTTTATGAAATACCAATAAAATGATGCATAAGCTTGTATAAGATACCAATTGAAACATAATCATTGAAATAGTCATTAAGAAATCAAGCCTAGCATAACCAAAATTTGTGCTCAAAGATTATAGATATATAAGTAAGCACAATAAAACATATATGTATGAAAAATTAAATACTATAGAAATTGATACTATTTGAAATGAAAGCATAAATATATAAAAACATATATGAGTATACAAAAGGAATGTCAATAGTGATACCAATTGAAAAAATCTAATGATACCAATTGAAAATAAAATAAGATCAAGTGTATAACTCATATTTCCTACCACCCATTTCATGCACATGTTTAAAATAGATTTTCAATAATAAGCATACAAGGCATGGTCGCCCAACCAACCGCCCTGAAATGGGTAGGGGTTTTCAAAAATAAGTTTGAAAATATAGTATGTTTGAAAACTCTACCATATGAAGAATACGAACTAGTTATATAAAAAAATTTGAAAAACTAGAACGAAATCCTTCAAGTAAGGAATAAAAAAAATATATTTCATGAAACATGAAAATCACTCAACAATTTACACTCAAAAGATATAAAGCTCATATAGGACTCATGAAAACAAAATCATGAGAAAACATCAAATAATGTGAGTGTACAAGGTTTGTGAAAGACAAGTCATGGAAATAGGCAATGAGCTCAATATGAAATTCTGTAAAACATGAAACACAAGAAAATCATCAAAACTAGAATCCTTTAAGGTATATGTATGTCTTGTACAAACTAAAATATACATACATATCCAAACATAAACGAGTCCACAAAAATATATGCATGAAGGCAAGTGGCTCAAGGATGTATATGTATAGCTATTAATTTGGACAAAATAGACATATATAAGAAGTTAAATATAAACATGAAAAATTTGTACAAAGTAGGAATACAAGTCAAAATGTTTGAATTATCAAAACTAGACTATACTAGTACATCTAATGGGTACAAATGAGCGTTCAAGCACAAATATATAATAGTCTATTTGTAGCTCACTAGTTGTACAAGTATACATCCAAGTTTTAATGAGAACTAACATCTAAACATGTAATCAAAACATGAAGCATAGAAATCAAAACAAAAACTCATATGTTCATAATGGCAATGCCCGTGGATTAGATCTAGAACATACACATTAGTTAAACTAAAGTGAGAACACTAAATATGGGTCCATATAAACATGGGTATCTCAAATACTAATCATGTATGACAATAGTCTAATAAGCATGGCATATGGCATGATGAGCATTAAAACAAAACATGCTATGAATGATCTAAAAACATGCAAATATAAATAAGGAGTAAGAGATAGTTATCAAAATCATAAGGGCAACTCTCCATGTCTCCAAACCATGGT